>JBBPQP010000003.1:0-163226 GCA_038092555.1 Boletus subgraveolens
TGTGAAGTAGTTCCTCACACTGTAAATAAGCATGGAAATGTTGAACATGAGTGATCAAGTCAAGTGTGTCAGAACTGTGGTATTCTACTTCAGACTTTCATGTTTTATGTCCACAGTATCCTTGTTATTTGCTATTCAATATTCACTAATGGCTGACAGACCAATCTGGACTTATTCCAGATACAGTACTGGCTTAGGCTGCTGTCTAGACTCTGATCTAGACACAGACCACTCTAGACCCTTTCCAAGTCCTACAGAGCACTAGACTGTCCTAGGTCCTTCCAGGACATGACTATATGCCATATGATTCTAGATCATAACATACCTGTTACAGATATCTGTCATACCCTTCACCCTGATGTCTAGACCATAGTATCATGCCCTATATCCAGGTCTCAGGATACAACAGGTCATACTGTACCAGGTGTAAGCAGACATCTTTGATGTTCTACAAGATTCTACCCTTATCTATGATATGATATTCTAGCCTTTATTATATGGTCTAACCTATAGCAGATAGACCTCTTGTGTATGTATCTATAGGTCTTAGGGCTTCACCATATGGAGATTTCCACTACACTACAACCCCCACTTTAACCCCATCTCCCTATCTACTTATACAGGACCTTTTGTCCCTTTACTGCAGAAAGGCTTCTATGAGTCTTTACTTGTCCATTGTTACAAAGGTACTTCAATAGTACTCATTCCACTTCCTTCTGGGACTCTGTGCTAGTCCTTAGTTCAACTATGGCCCTTGTTCCCTTAAAGGAACTATTCATCCTCAACTTACTCCTCAAGCTCACCTGCATACCACTATCTGTCTTATCCATATAGGAATACTGACTAATGGTTGCATTTGCACCTCCTTGCCACTACACCTCTTCCTACAGTTTAGTGAGTAGCTTCCGCTCAACCATCATCACTTCCACCTGCTGTCACTCCACATTTTCTCTGTGAGGACACAAATAGTTTCAATAAAGTAAGTGTGTGACATAGCATCTCCCAGCTGTAAACACACTATTTCAAACTTCCACTGGCAACAGAGCTCAAGTCCCTCCAAATGAGAAATGTTGGATTCCATACTACCTTTATTAGCTCATCATTAGACTCTACCTCAATTACCTTGCTCCTTTGTTCTGCCATTTCTCAAGACATGGCAGCAACTATGGTTGGTTCTCCTTTTGGCCCCTCAAACTCTAAGCCAAGTGAATTGCTGATCTCTTCCTCTTCAGAAGGCTCAAGAAATTGGTTGAGTGTTGCTGGCTCTCCAATGATGCAGTGATGACCTTTGAGCTCAGAGATTGACTTCAAGACTTCATTTTCAATAGCTACAAGCTGCAGGGCCTGTTGATGTGCAGGAATACAGATTTTTAGGCCAGTATGGATGGTGACAACTTGTGCCAGTTTCTCAACTCTGGTGGTGGCTGCACTCAAGTTCCCTTTGGCATCCAAAAAATGAGTACATTGATCCAAAGAATGTACACTGACCCAAAGAATGACTCAGAGTCAGGCACCAGCCCATCAAAATGTCCATCTAATAATGTATAATGGCAGCCTAAAGTTGATACATATACATTATACAATTATTGTTGAGTTTCTCACTGTCCTGCAGTGGGAGCCACCAATTCCAATACAGTATGAGAAATATACAGTTTGAGTATATACATACATTATGAGAAAGTCTACTGTATAAGTCAGGATTGCTACATTGATGTGCCTGTAGGGCCTTCCCTTTCCCCCTTTGTACCTCTTGCACAGATGACAATCATAACTATGCCATGTGAAACACATTGAATTGATTCATGATCAGGATGACACCTATGAATACGAATGAGGTGAATCAATAAGTTAATTCCTGCTGTGAATTTGAACCACAAGCTATTATCCACCACGAAATGCGGGATGCGAAGCACAATCGTTGGGATTACAAGCCATAAAGAATAAACTTTAAACATATCCTTAAACTTCAAGAGCACAAGCAGTAGACAGACATGCCCCGGCTGGGAAGTGCCAAGTAGTCTGTAGCGGGTGTTGCCACGGATGTGGCCTTTCGTAGATTATTTGCCCGCCCCCATTGATAGCCTAGAGTTTCGGCAGAGTTGCCAGTGCTAGTCTGCTAGAGTGTTCCCCAGTAGCACATCATTACTTTTTCCCGGGGATAAGTGTGTGTAACCCATCTTGGATGTAGTTATAGTTATGTATGGGTGATCTCCCAGTCCAATGACTCTGAAGAACTTGAGACTGACTGAAGGCGTAGATGGTGTGGTGATCGGGGTCCAACGTTGGGTGCAAGTTGTCAGCGCAAGACTTGCCTCGCCACCCTCTCAAACTTACGACTCAATGCGACCCTTCGCGGCAATATCCCTCCTTTTTATAGTCCTGGTCACCGCCCACGGTGACCATGATGACACTGGCGAGAATCCGAAGCTCGCTGGCGCCGACTACGCCGTCCGTCATGTACGTCCCCATGCCGATTTCGGGCGAGCATCTCGTTCGCGCGCGCATCTTCTGACGTCTTCATTCCCATACAGATGGCTTCTGAACACCATATGTGTGTAAACCATCTCCATTTCTTCCTTTCGTGAGAACGGCATTGAGCACATGTCTGCATTCACAGAGATTCGTTCGATCTCGAGAGCTTCTTCCAGCTACACGACCTGAACCGGTGAGACCGTTTAACGCGGCCCGTCTTTTGCATGCATGCGCTGATTCCGTTTGTCCCTCAGAGATGGTATATGGGACCGTGAAGAAATCGAGGCCATTTATGGCGTTCACCACGTTTACTCGCAAAAGCAATCTAGGGTAAGCCCCCTTCCCTTGTTCTGGTATAACTCCCCCCCATCTCATGTCTTCCAGGACGAGGTCGAACACCAGAAGAAGGCGGATTATGTCGTCGACACCATCCTGAAGCTTATGGATAAGAATGGAGACGGAAAGGTGACCCCCGAGGAGTTCGAGGCAGCTGGGTTCAAGGGCCTTCCTTCTTTTGATGACATTGGTGCCGAGGGGCATCACTATGACATTGAGAGCGGTGCGTCTTTCGAAATCCGTGTCCACCTGCGTCGGAAACGCTCACGAGCCGGTTTTTGCGACAGAGTTCTTCCTCCATCACGAAGGTACGTCCCTGGACGGGTCCCACCACGCGTCCACGCCATCCAAGCTCCCAACTCACCCTTGCCTTGTATCACAGAGCAATTCCATTCGACGCCTGAAACACAAACGGACGAATCGTACAACCATCCCGAAGATATTGAGCATTTTTCCCACCATGAGAAGATTGAAATTGTAGAAGCCGAACGCGAGGCCAAGTACCAAGGCATCACGGTCGAGGAAGCCTTGCGTTCACACGAGGAGCCCGCCGCAAAAGCAGAGTCGGCACCCAGACCAAAGATAACGAGAGGCGCACCCAAGCAAGATCATTCTGTCAAGTACAAGGATATCGCAAAGGAGAAGGAGAACCAGTCGGAATGGGGTACTGGTGAACAAGGCTACAAGCAGCCCAAGTCGCCGGTCGAGAAGATGAGGTCAGCATTATTGTCTGAGCGGACCCAACGTGTGCTCATCGTTCACCCTGTTGTACAGAAAAAATCTACCATACAAGGTACGAGTATATACTTTGACTGAGCGGGAGGCAGATGGACCGCTAACACATAGGAACGCATGCAGTACAAATTCCGGCGTAATTGGGGCGACTTTTGATCACGATATTCACTCATCAATATTCCATGCACCTGCGTTTCTATGTTTTAGCCTGAAATTGAGCACACATTTCTATACCCTCACCTCGCTGTCTCCATGCTTGCATTATTGGCTAGCTGTTTCTATCCGCGCTCTGCATTCTACAAGTTAAACGAAGGATTACATTCCTGTGCAAGTAAAAGAAAGAAAGAGAAATGCAAGAAAAAGGGGTAACACAAAGACGTATGTAGTCGAGTACGGACGATTGTCAGCCATAAGATCAATCTATCGACGGTCATCGACCATCGAACATATCCTCCAACAACCCTTGCTCCACAGCTTCCCAGTCGATATTCCCCCCGCTGGCATACACGCTCTCGTATGTCGAGATGCTCACGTGAGAGAAGAAGGGTCTCAGATCGCGAACAGAGTCGATTTGCCGTGATGTGTTCAACATGGGCCGTCGCATCGAGTGCGTCCCCGCGGTCGACGGGAGGCTAACGGACGTGGGAATGGATGGAAACGCGACATGGCCATTCTTTGATCGTGTGCGCTCCTACAAAAAGCAACCGGTGAATCTTCGGCAAGAGGGAAAACAAGAACTCGGTGTGTGCAATTGGGTAAACTTACCCGAGTGTCCGGGATGGGAAGACTGCCAACGATTTCTGCGAGTTGGTCGAACATGGCTTCAGGATTCCAGTCATCTGGACGGTACACGGCGTCAACTGTGTCGGTTACGAACATCCACTGGTGTCTGAGACGCCGTCAGCGGATTCAATGTGTCTAAGAAGTGTACGAGGCATACATTTGAAACTCGGGGGTTTGAAGAGTGAGGAGTAAATCCAGGCACTTGCTCGCAGAGAGAATAAGAGGGAGGTCCTCGGATTCGTCAGCAGGCACGGCTACAATGATTTGTTCAAAAATCCGGTACTGTATCTTCTGTGAATGAAATTTTACAAAAAGAATAAAGTGGAATACTTGCCAGTTCGGTCAGGACGACAGGCCAGAAACTGGTCAAGTTGTGCGGCGAGAGGCGGCAGAGTAACACACGGATGCACAAGAACACCTCGCTCTGTACCATAGGCGAAGGAACGTTGCGCAAAGTGTCGACCAATTTCTCCTGTACGCTAGGTAATTGAGTCAAGAAATGATTCTTCTCCCCGACGAACAGGACGAGTGACAGCCGTCGTAAACTGAGAGACCGAACTAGCATCTCGTTCTCCCGGTTGACGAAGATGTTGGTAGATGGCGCGGTAGCAATGCGACCTAGAAGGGCTCGGCGAGAATGTGCAACAGGTGAAAACACCAAACATACCTAGCAGCTCGCCAAACGACATTTTGTCTGAGTCAAACAGGGCTTTGATAATTGGTTTCCATTTGAGAGCAATCGCAGAATTGGACTGAAACAACCGACTATCGTATAGGATATCGGAGACCGGTGTGCGCCAAACCTTGAGTGCAGGAGGTAGCTTAGTGAGTTCTGCTATAATATCAACCACCGTGTTGTCCAAATCCAACGGGCTAAGTGCGGGTCAGATATTGCTGTCAGGTTGAAGAAAGATAATTTACCGCGACTTCGCCTTCAGGGCCGGGTTGATAATGTAGTACACGATGTTACTGCAAGCGCTTGCTACTTTGTCGTTATCCATGAGAAATTTCCGCAAGTTAGGAACCACAGTGGTCGCAACGAAATCGACGATCTGTTCAGACATGAGCACCCTGTATCGAATCATTGCCAACACGTGCCCTCACCTGGGACGGCAACTCGCTTCCCCATGTCGGCTTGGTATTGTCTTGCAGAGACACTGCGCTAGAGTTGGCTTTCTCATTCATCTTCAAATCTGCTACTGGGACATTGCCTCAGTAAACGAAACGTCTCATTGTCGAGTTTTTCTCACCTCCACGAGGTGCCGGTGATGATCTACCGTTAATCAAAGACTCCTTCGTCGTACGTCTTATCCAACTCGAGGGCTCTGTGGTTCGGCCGACAAAAGTCACGCATGCATCAAGGAGCTTTCCAAACGTTTCTTGGAGGTCTTTCTTGATTCGCTTGTCATCCATGGCCGTGGTCTGAGTGACTTTATCACCTAGTACACAAACACACCTGTGAAACCCCCATGAATCGCGAAAACGGTCAACCAGATGCCGTTCCTACCTGAGAGTCAGATAGACTTGCGCGCGGAACTCCCGGATGTTGGAAGCAATATCCTTCGCCAGCTGCATAAACCTTCCCCAAACCTGAAGAGCCAGAGGTCCCTCTAACCGCGATAGGTATTGCTCTAGGAACTTGAATAGCATGATATCAGACCTGCAAGTGAGCTCGTTGGTTTTCGCACGAGATGCTTGTCAGATACACTTACACCTCGGGGTTCATATATCTCCGACTTCGCTCAGAACCACCGGATGACCGGATGACTATGCTCTCGCATATCATATGTACAGCAGAATGAGCGCTGGCGATAAGAATGTCGACCAGCTCAAATGCAGCACTTTCAGCCGGCTTGGGTTCCCTAGAGTGAAGGGTGAGATCGCGATCCCAACAACTGACCACTCCCTCCAGAACTTCCGAAGAATAGGCCCGGAAGAGGTGCTCCAGCACCCTCCGACAACGACCTCGCGTTCGACTATATATCATCGCTAGTGAATCGTCTTCGGAACGCCTCGAACTTGGGCTGGTCCAGATGAAATTCACCCATATCGCGAACAAAACGCGAACACCGTCATTGAGTGAACGGAAGCCAGGAGAACGGACCTGTACGAATAAGACGAAGCGCAACTATCTGAGTGAGATAGACTCACCGTAGCCTGGTCTTCCAAAGACGATGTGGGTTCGCCAGTAAACACATTCGAGACATAGCCGAGAATGCCACTACTTTCTCCCCCAGTCTTCTCTTGCGTTGGAGTGTCCTCATCCTGTTGCGCCACCTCGGGGTAGTTCGCCAAGCCCAAGACAAGTAGCCGTTCCAAAGTGTTGAGCAACATGACAAATTCTGCATCGGTCGCAACGCCCACGGTTGCACTCGACGAACCCGGCTGATTAGCTCGAACCGCATCGTTCAGGTGTGATCGAAGTTGACGGCAGACACAATCAGCCAAGGGAGGGATCATCCCTTGAAGTGCTGGTTGGAATTGTGGAATAGCCATGAGCACGAAGTCAAGCCAATGTTGTTGTACAGGCCGATTGTGAGGCAGGGCAATTCCATCCGTCAATGTGTGCGTCAAAAGGGAGTTAACTGTGTACGCTTTCTTTCCGGATACGTGGGAACCTTCAGAACTACCTTGCTCTTCGGCATTCACTTGAGCGATGTGAGCTATGAGGGCTGAGATCAACGAATGAAGAATACGGAGGAGCTTGTTCTGAAGGTCGAGGCGCTTCAGATGGACGAAGAAATACAAATTTCCGATGATAATGGGCTCTAGTATTTCGAGAGCAAGATGATCAACCTCTCCACGGGCGACTATGGCTTGCAAGATATCAATAGACGTCGACTGAATCCTAGTGGTCAAAGGTTCCATTGTTGGTGCATTCTGCTCTTTTGGCTCTGACTGAATGAAACTGCACAAAGATGAGAAGGTATTCAAGGAAGGTCGTAACGTATATGCGCATACCGCGACAATAATTCGATCAATATGTCCAAAAAACTGGCGTTGGGGTCGAAGAGTGCTGGATGAGCGATAAATATACCTAAAAACTCGGAGAAGGAGGTGAATAATTACCTGTTTCTATTCTCCGCACCAGTGGCTGGTATTGAATTCGGTTGATTGGAACACTTCGAGCGGTTTTTGTGAATCCTTGCCCACCAAATTGGACAATGGAATGTAGGATCTCGAGGAGGTGGTGGACATAACGCTGATCGAACTTCTGCTCGTAAATATACCCCCGAATCTCCTTGCCTCTGATCTTTACCACAGTAGGCTTTCGTCGAATCTGAGGATCAAGTAGGTCATAGAGGAGTGGCTCCAGTACCCTGTAGAATCCACATTGTCAACGTCGCCCACAGAAACCAGTACTCGTGTGTATACCGTATGTAAGACCTCAGGCTGCATCTCAACCAAGTCTCGCCGACTCGGCGTGAGGTAGGACAATCGTGCTTCAGTGTGTCCAGAACGATCATCAGGGGAACTTTGAAACGGAATCCAGGCAAACTATCATCATCTGTATGCGACCAAATTCAGTGTCCCTTCCTACTTGTCCAAAGTTGAACTCACCCGTCAATCTCCAAAGAACACCAAACGCTTCAAAAGCGTCGTGGACTATGCATGGTTCTGGAGAACTCATACTTTGAGCGATTATAGACTCCACAAGATGGTGACCGGTGGACGATTCCAACGTCCACACTAGACTGACAGCACGAACATGGAAAATTGCCCAGTCCTGATGAAGAAACTTGAAGAGCTGCAAATACGGTCGGTCAAGGTACCCTCCGAGAGCTAACGACAGCATACGACCGACCTTCTTCACCATCCTACTGACTAGTTGTTTTTGGTCGGGGATGAATTTTGGGACAAGTTGAGAGGACTGCTGAAGCGACACGAGTATAGAGATGCAGCTATCCACCAGATTAAAGTCGACGTTCTAAAAATGAAACTGAGTCCATGATGTGAAACAAGCGGGAAGGTTCTGACCTCAACATCCAAACTATCTAGAACGTCGCCAACCCATGTCGATGGATTCCAAGAGATCTCGAACAGTGCGTCAGAAGCTTTTTCAGCAAACTCGATGAGTTTTCCAAGCAACGACAGAACACGCGAGTATGATGTCCTCAAAGGTGAACTGATGTCTCGTTGCCGAACCGCGACCTGCGCACAAATTTGGCTGAACGCAAACGAATGCTCAACAACAGAAACGAAAGGCGTGGCCGAGTGATCACGGGAGACGGAAGTAGGGACATCAAGACCATAGAATGCCGAACAAAATGCTAAGGGGCTGAGGTTCGGTTCCTGCGATGAATCTGTTAGCCTTGGACGTTGTTGTAGAGCTTCTGGGGAAAGGTGTCGTAATATTTCATCCTGAAGTATGAAACACTCCCGCACCGCGGGTGAGACAACACGGGACGAGTCCACCTGGACGTAGACCTGGTCCGAGTTAGATGTGTGAAACTGAAACAGTCTTTGCTCTCACAAGTAGTGCCTCCATCAAAGCGGCAAAAATTACAGGTAGATGAATGCACTTCACTTCTTCGTCTTGCACGGGGAGAGAACGAAGAAGGAATAGTGTGAGACTGATTGCCTAACAATCACTGTATCAGCAAAAAAAGGCGTGAATGCACTCCTCTAGCGTACCTCTAGCTGATCTTCATCAGAGTTGATAGTGCTTAATATGGTTTTGAGCAAATGTTTCCAAAGTATGCTGGGCTCCGCAGCCTCCAACAAGGTGCTTGCGGTCATGGTGATCTGCACAATGTAAAACGTCAACAGAAAATAATAAAACATTGGCAAAATCATACATCTTCTCTCGTTTCTGATTCGGCTGTCAGGTGCTGGCGGAGGGCTTTGACGGCATCGTATATCAAGGCTTCGGTAAGCAGAGAGCCTATCTCCCACTTGTCAAGAAGAGAGATGAAGATCTTGAAAGGGCGTGACTCAGAGTACTCTCCAGAGGGGATGAACATTTCGTTCTAGTGGGACAAGTCAGAGATGCCCCAAAATAAAGCGGAAGTCTCACTCTCAACGTAGAGCTCAAAAGCTGTAATGCGTGCTGCCGAAGATACACAGACTGAACGTCACTCTTCTCATCGGGCCCCAATAACCACGTATACAACCGTCTGTTCAGCGACAAGTCGCGCCTCAGGACGACACCAGTGGCTGCCTTCATGAGTATCGCGGCATCTTCAGGTTGCGCCCGTTTAATGGCCGCGCTATCAACACGCATTGTTTGTAGTAACATGTCCAACGCACTCCTGCGGACCAAAAGGTTATCATCTTCCAGTGCAGCCGCAAAAGCTCTGATCATCAAGCCGATGTCGCGCCCAACAATTGCAGTGATGTCTGAAAGGATTATAGCAACAGAAAAGCGCCGTACTCATTTTTGCTTACCTTCGTCGGCGTGTAGCCGGGGTAGACGTCGCGATAAAAAGTTGAGCGCTGTACCTCGGGCGGATGGCATTGTGATCATGACAAGCCAAAGGTTCTGCATGAAGAACACCGGTGATACTGTCCCAGATAGCCGGTCCAAAAGACCTAACACCTATTCATGATCCAGTCATATAATAAATAGATTAGAGAGAGAGCTCATACCTTGTCAAAAAATTCACCTGTTTCCTCCTCGAGCCCAGGAAGTAGAGCGAGGATGAATGACTTCATCACAGGGCGCAGATCATGTTGAAGTGGTAGATAATATGTGTCGTAGATATTAAGCAGGGCAGGCTGGCCAATCTGAGTAAGATGCAGGGTACATGGAAGCAGAAATCTCATCGAACCTTTACTGATGTGGACGCATACTCGAAGAATGGGAATAATCCTGAGGACCAGAGCGGAAGGTCGCGTTTCAGGCCTTCGGTCTAATATCTCATGAGGGTACGGAGCTGTTCACATGTCAAGTTACTCACTCCGAGGACCGAAAGGATGTGGATGTATACGTCGAGAGCTCGTTGATGCACCCCGGTCGGCAGGGCAGGGTTCAAGCACTGGGAGAGGCGTTTGGCTACAATGAGTTTGTGGGGAATCTCCTTGAACTGGAGGTAAGATTGGAAGGTCTAAACCAAGCAAGTCAATCATCGAGACCTAATATTCTGGTGCATACGCACCTTGAGGAGTTGTTTCAAGAATGCTATGCAATCCGCCCACTCGTGCACGTTGTCGAAGGCGTTCAAGCACTTCTCGACTTGTTGTGTATACTTTTTATACTTGGGGTCGGAGGAGAACGAGTGCTGGGCCGCAGCTACTTGGTGGTTATTCGTACGGATGGTTCGCTTAAGGTATGAGAAGAGAGGCTCACCCCGTTCACCAGTTTTGGTGGATGGCTGAGCGGATCCCGTTCCGCCAGCGCGTGACCTGGGATCAGCTTCCTTTAGAGCGGCGGTCTTCGCAGACATTGTGCCCCGAACGAGGCGGATCACACTGACTTTGTAGCAAAGCCAAAGGGGACCTGCGCTTACACGTACGACTACTGCGCTCGAATTGGCAGTCGTCACGAGTGACAACCGTGACACAACGACACACTACTTGGTCACCATGGAGTCTTTAAATCTGAACACGCCTTCCTTGGCCCATCCCAGTCCCTTCACCCCGTTCCACCACTCCTTTGCCTCCAACATCGCCCTGTCCTGTGTTTGCAGCCTCTCCACACTCAGCCACGTCCCTTCTGCACACTTCACAACCAATGATCTCGTCCTGTCTGAGTAATAAGCCGCACCTGGACATTCGGTTTCGGCGCATGTCACAGGTACCACAGGTCCATGTTCGGTTGGTACCACTTGCAAGCCTGCGATCGCTACTCCTCTTCCATCTGGGAGAGCTGCTGCCACCGTGAGCCTACGTTGATGTCCAATAGCGCGTTCCAGTCGGGTGATCATAACGGCCGTCTGAGATGCAAAATGAATAATCGAGTCTCTGGCGGTGATGAGAGCGGCATGAGGGGTGGTTAATGTCGCTGCCTCCTGGGATCTGCATTGAGCCTGACATTGCCGGTTTCACGAGTTCAATATCACGGGTGAACAGAGTAGAGTAAAATCTCACTCTTCCCGAAAGCATGTCACGTAGGACTTGGACCAGAAGCTTTCCGCCCGATGCAGCAAGAGTGTCCTGCATATGGAGGAAATCGACCCCTTCGGGTACGTGCTGTCAAGGCATACGCTGTGACGTCATCAACTTGGCCGCGGTGACCATTAAACTACTCACCATCCGTTCAACGGCCCAGATGCCACCTGCATCCACTGGCTTGCCTGCTCTCCGACTCACCTCACCCATTTCAATGACACACACGCCCGTTTCTCGTTCACCGGCCATCAACGCGTGCTGGATTGGTGCAGGCCCACGGTATGCCGGAAGCAGACTCGGGTGGACATTCAATCGTTGGGTACCGGGGAAAAGGCGAAGAAAAGGCCCAGGGAGGATACGGCCAAATGAAGCTGTAATGAGAAGGTGCGAGGCATTCTGGAAGCTTGGACCGTCGAGAGGTGGAGAAAAGGGAGGTGGGGGCTATTATAAGAGGAAAATTCACTGTTATGCACATGTACGCAATACACAGAAGCAACGAACTTACAGACCACTTTCTGAACGCAACCTTATCTTCTGGTATTGTATGTACTGGCACGCCTAGCGTTTTCCCGACCGTCTTGAGCGGTGCTGCGATTGGTAAGGCACGAGACTGCAACGAGATGTCGAGAAGTCGAACCCACATATGTCTAATCGTGAACCTCTGCGGCCAGCCTTTATATCAGGGTTCGTGACTATGTGGAGACTGTCCCAAACGTCTGTTTGTACGGAATGTCAGCTGAATCCCTGCTTCAGCTCCTAGATGTGACATATGGGAGACACGAGCTGCAGCATCTCAGCGGTCCAGCGTTCAAAGTGAACGACTCTCGGGTCTGCCTACCGAATACTGGACTCCCATGCACATGGAACCAAGTTTAACGCGTCCCCGACGTGTTTGTACTTCTTAAAAAAACTCACCTCTCGCGTTGTGAACTTCCTTGAATACCGTACACGAAAACAAGTCGCGTCCACAAAAGAGGATCGTAAATGGATCTTTGACAAATGGTTGTACATTTGGGGAGGAAGGTGTCGGATGTGCAGCTACGCTGAAGTTGCGTTGGGCGCCAGAAGACTGGAAAGCTCGCCCTCGCACATGTTTTGAGGTGCACCGAGAGAGCGGATCCCATAGTGTTTTGGTGGGGGATGCTCTCTTGTTCGGCCACAACAGTGACAGCACAGAGAAGGACGGACCAGAAAGTCTGAGAAGTCGGTGAAATGGGGTGGAAGCTGCATACCGATGACTACGGTGGAGTAGCATGTCCAGTCGACCGCTTGCCACTACCACCAGTAGGTGGTCCTGGCTATCGGGTTTTCCGGAGACTAGGCCCTGACCCAGCGTGCGTTGCTCAAATAGTAGATGGGTCAAGTAACATGACTGCGGAGAAGTAACCAAGAATATGATAACCGTTCGTACTAAAACCAATAATGTACAGGTGGGAGTAGAAAGAATACAAAAACCGTGTCTATGACGCCGTAGATACACTAGGGGGTTCCGGGGCAACCGTCTCAGGCTCATCACCAGCTTCCGATGCGGGACCAGTTATGATATTGCGCATCTTCGTGGGTGCCTTGGGGGTGTGTAGCTCTGGTACTATAGATCCTGAACGAGAGGGTGCTGCTGATATGCCTGCAGACCCACGAGCCGCTTTGGACTTGCCAACCTTGCCCAGTGCAGGCACCGATATAGAAGTGACTGATTTCGGAATGGCAATCTTGTCCGAGTCTGCGACTCTTGCGGTGGTAGCTGTTGAGGCCGTCGCTACAGTAGTCGCGAAGTCCGACTCTTTCTCACCGACCCATGAGCGAGCGAACCAACGACCCCCTGCAATGCCTCGGATCTCGCGGTTTGCAACTCTCCACTGACGAACTTTGGCACCACTTCGATCCAAAGGTTGCACGGGTGCAAACCCTGTTCCGATTTTCGGGGGTGGCTGGACCGGGAAAGGTTTCGAAGGGAGAGGATACACTGGCATGGGGAGGGGTACACTCTCTCCTGGTTGCTCTGGGACAGGAGGTGGAGGCGGCTCGCCCTCCTCAGGTTCGGGTGATACACCGCGTGAAATAGGGAATGGTGAAGATGGGGCTGTGATTGTGTGCGCTAGGAATGTTTTGAGTAGATAGCAGTTACAGTCACGACCTTTGCTTACTTTCACTCATCGCGGTGTCCTCGGCAGGAGGAACTGCCAGAGTCTTGGCTCCTCTGCGCGTGGGATCTATGAGACTCGTTTTCTGGAAGGTAGAATAACAACATACTTTGGGGGTACTTTGACTTTGGGCTTAGATGCTGCTGCAGTTTTGCGTGGTGCCGCCTTCTTCTTGGGTGGTGGTTTTTCGGGCAGAGCAGCTGCACTGATACTCTGCCCATCCTCGTTGTCCAGAGGTTCTCGAGGTTCTATTAGCAACGGCAGTTTGATCCCGCGAGCAACGACGTAAAGGAAATAGGGACATGACTCACCATCGGGCTTCTTATCCTCCTTGTCCTGCTTGTCGCTCTTGCGGGGTCGCGACGGCTTCTTCGGTGGTGCTTTGCGTTTCGTTCCCGTTGATACAGTGGCAACCGGCGCGGAGATGGACGGGGCTGGTTCATCATCATCGATCAGCTGGTCCTCTTCATCTTCCTCATCAACTTCCTCTCCGCTCTGGGGTGGCCGCTCGATCTGATTCTGTGGTACGCTATTCCGCACCGCGGTGGGAACGCTCGGGGACGAGGATTTCCCCTTGCCCTTCTTGTCGCCGACCAATAACTTGACTCTGAGCTTTGAGCCCCGCGAGGGTGGTGGTGTGGGCTCTTCGCGTAAAGTAGAGATTTGGGGAGCATCCATGTCAACGTCGTCGTCCATGGGACCGCTTCGCAGCGTTGTTCGGGTGGACTTGAAGGGAGATTTGCTTGAAAAACGGGGCCAATCCGAATCTTGGAAATTTTGAAACTACGTGATCAACCAACTCACAGCCTGTGTGTTTCAATCCCTGCGCATTCCACACTCCACATAGGCCGTCATTTCACGGGTTTTTTTCTCACACGGATGATGGGCGTGGTCAAGTTGATTATGCAGTCTGAGTTTGGCTGTGCGGTTCAAAATTGCCTTTGAAAACACGTCTCGACAACAATTAATCTAAACACGAGCGAACGGTTGCAGTTAATCGGAGTGATCTCATAGCTCGTGGACGTTGCAGACCGTCACGCCTGTTCGAGCTCATGCGTTTACTATGGGTCAAGGCGAGTTGGTATGGTCGACTACAACCCAGAGCTGGAACGGCGTGTAAGAGTCGCTTGCTTGATTATCCCCAGACGTTACTGTCAATCTACTTCTGGTTGTTGTAGATTGACTTGTCTCCACGTTTATCGTCTAAGCAAAGTGTCGAATCATGGACCTTGAAGAAATTCCGGTAATTTGCTTAGTCAGCAAGTAAACACCGATTTGCTCCGCCAACCCCCAACTTGACCGAACCTCGACTGACCGAGTTCCCCAGTAAATCACAGGTAAGTCGGTTCAGACAAGTTCTGGCTACAAGTGCTGACTTCCAAGTAGCCTTTCAGTGCTGTAACTGTCCTTCTTTCTTCCAAAACTCTTCATAGACAAATCCTTCCGAGCTTGTCATGTCGTCCACTTTAAACGTATGTAGTGCTCTATGAACTAGTTCCGAGCACCGGTTAACATCCTGGTTCTATGCATAAATTGCTGTAGGTTGCCCGTTATACAGCCTTGGCGTCGGGCATCTTCTACGGTATCTACCACCACCGTTCGCTGCAAAAAGCCCACGACCAAGAGAAGGAGCACCACGCGATTCACCGCCGTGAACAACTAATAGCACAGGCCAAGGATGCATGGCGTCAAAACAAAGAGAGCGCTAAGGGTGACGGTGGTAAGTCGTACTTTCAGCTATTGGCGTCGTGAACATTGTCCTCTCGTCTGCGCAAGCGGTTGGGAGTTCCCACCTACTACGCGCTTTTCTTCTGCTTTTTGCACTTCTGACTACGCTTGTACTACAGTGATCACAGACCCAGAGGATCCACGGTTTGATTTGGAGAAACTTTTTGCTAAATGGGAAAAGGAGTATCAATAGATTTTTCACCTCGTCCGTTTCGTCATCAATATACCTTGCTAGAGAACACGCTCCGGCTCTGTCGAGCAAGGTAGAAAGCTGGAGAGACAGACACTCTTTGGTCACTTCGCGAATGCACTAGACAGGTACTGCCAACAGGTTGTCATACCATTCGTGTGCTAGCATTGTAAGTCGCGAGAACGCGTGTATTTGTTCAGCATTGGTGTGCGTGAGCGTATGAGTTGCGACTTGATCTTGACGCGACGCGTCTTGACCAAAAAAGCCACCACTCCATATCTCGCTTGCTCCAACACTTCAAAGTTTAAATATCACCAGTATCCAAGGAAATTTCCCGGAAATGAAGCCAACAGTGCAGGATGAGGATATGGAAGACGACCTCGCAGCCGAAGAGGAGAACAAACTGATAAACGAGGTTGGTTTTACCGACATTCCCGCTCAACGCTGAGACCCCAGCCCATTTACTCTTGCAGGAGTACAAAACATGGTAGGCAAGACCGTCTCGTTTTACCATGCAATGAACTTATCCGCACGTTTTCCACGCCAGGAAGAAGAACGCGCCGTATCTGTACGATCTAGTCATCACGCATGCATTGGACTGGCCAAGTCTGACATGCCAGTGGTTCCCAGACAAGGAATCGTGCGTATTGCCTTGTTCGAGGCTCCCTCTCCCTAATGAACCCTTCTACAGCCCTCCAAACAAGCCCTACACCGTCCACAGATTACTTCTCGGCACGCACACCTCTGGCCAAGCACAAGACTACCTCCAAATCGCCACTGTTCATATACCGAAGCGCGACGGCCCCTTGGCAGACAAACTCGATCGCAGTGACTACGACGACGAGCGTGGTGAAATTGGCGGACACACTATTCCACCCCAACCGCGGATCCAAATCATACAAAAAATCAATCATGCGGGCGAAGTAAACCGGGCGCGTTACATGCCGCAGAATCCAGATTTGATCGCTACGAAAGCGGTTTCTGGAGAGGTGTTTATCTTTGATCGAACAAAGCATTCGAGTGAGCCAGAGCGGGGAGGTGTGTGTAGGCCGGATATCAAGCTTGTTGGGCAGACAAAGGAAGGGTAGGTTGATTCACGTCTTGTGCTTACTGGTGGGTTGACGAGTGCAGATTCGGACTGGCGTGGAACCCAGTGAAAGCCGGACATATTCTCGGTGCATCCGAGGACATGACGGTTTGCTTATGGGATGTGAATTCGTACACCAAGGCGAAGAACATCCTCGAACCTACCACCATTTACAAAGGTCATACTTCTGTTGTTGGGGTAAGTGGCCCGATTGATGTCTTTGGTGCTAGCGTTGACCTTTTCCTGCGGCAGGACGTTGACTGGCATCCAACAAAAGAAAACGTATTCGCAAGCGTCGGTGATGACAAGTTGCTTCTCTTGTGTGTATACGCATTACTTCTGGAGTCCTGTCACGCGTATACTTAAGCGTAGCCTGTCATGCTAGGTGGGATACCCGATCTCCGGCAGAACCAACCACAAAAGTCCAGGCACATGATAGAGAAATCCTTGCTTGTGCATTCAATCCTGCCCATGGAAACCTCCTTATTACTGGTAGTGCAGACAAGGTAGGTCCCAGAAACCGTTCTGGTAGCCCTTTGTGTGCATTATATCTGTTTTCTAGACCATTGCCCTCCACGACATTCGTAATACCTCGAAGAGGGTTCACATCTTTGAGTCACACACTGATGAAGTCTTGCACCTCTCGTGGTCACCTCACGTTGCATCAGTATTCGCCTCTGCATCGAGTGACAGGCGTATCAACATATGGGACCTTGCACAGATTGGAGTCGAACAGACACCTGATGACCAGGAAGACGGACCACCAGAACTCATGTTTATCCACGGCGGTAAGTTATTCAACTCTAATTCAATGGCATCACACGAGTTCATGGCTGATCTATTCAGGTCACACTGCACGGCCGTCTGATTTCTGCTGGGCACCTGGCGTAGGTGAACAGTGGACAGCGGCAAGCGCGTCAGAAGACAATGTCGTTATGATCTGGCAACCCACGGCACGAATTTGGGCGGGCGACGAGGTTAAAATCGATGAAAAGGAACTTGAGGGTGAAGCTATGGAAGGCATCGAGGAAGCCGGTCCGTCGAACACGGCCACAAGCAGCAAGCAAACAGTAGGCAGCGGGGCGACGAGTGCAAGGAGCCAGAGCATGAGTATCAGCGCAACAGCGAGTAACTCGGGAGCTGATGTTGAGGAAGATAGTTGAATTACGACGGAATACATGCCTAACAATACGTGGTGAACGACTGACATCCGGTAACCCACACGATATTATATAGTGTGGTCCGACTCGGGATAGAATACTGAAATATGATGTCCTCTAGCGTGACTCGGCGTTTACAGGAACAATATTCTGGCTAGCTCAAATATCACTGAAGGGTGAATGTGAGACGATGAGAACGGCGAGTGATCATTCAGAGACTCGCCTCCGCCTATAACCACAAACAAAACAATCCCCAGAGCCCATAAACTGATTGGGCTCCGTTTTGATAGCTGCTCCTGCCGTGAAGGCTTGACCGCTTTCTTGCCTGCCTTGACTGAATTAGCGAACTGGGCGTTTTTCTGTCGCAGCTCGAATTGGGTGGGCTAAACATCTTTCAGGGTCGTACGTAGGTCGACATGGACGCAACAGACTCACCATGTTTATTAGAAAAGTATTGGTAGAATGAGCGACGTGATAACCTCTGTATTGACGGTGCGTTTGTGTGTGCAGGTTCGGCTGTGACGTGTCGACACTCAGTCCACGCGTGTTTGGCAACAGCCTTAGATCCAAACAAACTGTCTCTGCTAAATCAAATCGAAGGCACATATGGGTCACAAGAAGAAAACATCGCTCAAAGCGACGCTTCAATCGCAACAATCCAGACTGAGGGCCAAAGAAAAGGCAGAAAATGCTGCCAAGGTCGCTGAGCAGAAGCGGAAACAGTCCAAGAATGCTGCAAGGCACAAGAGACCCGTTCGTCCACCGACCATTCCATTCAAGCCCACCGACAAGATCCTCCTCATAGGAGAAGGCAACTTTTCGTTTGCTCGGGCGCTCATTATAGATCCGCCGTCGTCCCTGGAGTATGTTGTACCTGCGAACGTCACGGCCACTTCGTACGACACGGAAGAAGAATGTTTCTCGAAATACCCAGACGCGGAAGCCATCGTGAGCACTATCAAGCGACGTGGTGTCAAAGTGTTGTTTGGAATCGATGCGACCAAGTTACAAAAACAACCTGTTTTGAAGGGAAGGCGTTGGGATCGGGTCGTTTGGAATTTTCCTCATGCAGGTACGCGTTCGATGGATAGGTCGTATGTCTAGTAATTCACTCGCTCGTCAAGGAAAGGGCATCACCGACCAGGATAGGAACATTCTATCTAATCAACGTCTTATATTGGACTTTCTTCGTTCCGCACCACATTGCCTAACGCTTGGACCGATACCAGTTATTCATCCTGCTCGCAGACGCAAACGGCAGGATGATGACGATGATGATGGAGAGCCTCAGCAGGATGACATCTCCGGATCCGATACAGACATGGCACCGACCCCCGCACCCAATGGCAACGGGAGAGGAACCGTGTTGATCACACTCCGAAACGTTCCTCCGTACACTGCGTGGTGTGTTCCGTCCAGCGTACACTTTCATAGCTAATGGCACCCCAGGGATATTCCCCGGTTGGCAAAGTCTCCCCCAAAGCCCTCAAGGATTGGCGAAGAGCCCAACCCACGATACAAACTCCTGCGATCGTTTGTGTTCCACAGGCACGTGTGGAAAGGTTACGAGCACAGAATGACAAAAGGTGAGAGAGCGCATGGTCATCGGAAGACAGGTGAAGGAGGAGAGGATCGAACCTGGGAGTTTTGTCTACAAGAGTGATATCTCAGGGATTCTCGGTTTGCTGGAGTAGGATGAAATTATAAATGTAAGCATGCCAATAGGTACTATGATGGTGGTGCCTCTGCGCTCTGTCCCTCCTCCAATCCCTTCTTGAACCCCTCCAGTGTTCTTGCCAGTTTGCCTCCACTTGCTTCGCTGAGCACCGCCGCGAGTTGCATTGCAGGTGTACCGAGCAATCCAACAATCTGAGCTCTCAGGGTGTCAAGCGGTGGTAGTTTCGCGACATCCTTGACCCCCGCAGAAGAGAACACGCGGCCCTCAATGAGTGCCCCCATGACCCTGAGTTCAGGCGACAGCACCGGCTTGACTCTTGGAACTGGTCGCCCAGGGATCCAATCCGAGTTTTCTTCTCTCCCCTTCCCTTTGCTGGGTTTCGCCTCTGCTTCCTTTGCCTGTCCCTTTTTCGGAGGGACTACGCGATCTATGGCACGGATGATGGCATTCAGTTGCGGTGGACTGAGTGAGGGTAGTGTGAGGACAGCAAGGCCGCCTTCGACAAGTTTTGCAATCTGGTTCGTCTTGTCTACGTCTATGGGGGCAAAGTCGCGTAAAGCAACGCCAAATATGGACGTCCGCATGACCGTGAGCGTCGGGGGTTCTGCAGGGACGAGCGACGGGGAAGGCGAGGCAAGGGAAGGTGCGAATCGCGCGCTTGCGAGCTCGATCTCTCGCCGGAGGTCCTGCATTTTGCGTGCGGTAAAGTCTTTGTGCTGTAGGAATATGATGGGGGCGTCGGTACTCTGGGCTAGCATGCGGGTGTAGTGGTCGTAGAGATGTGTTTTGCGGTCGCCGTAGCGACGTGGGACGGGTTTTCTATCGTAGACGACGGGGGGCACGATGGAGACGACATACGCGCGGGTGAGGAAGCGCGGCGTCGAGGGAACGAAGCGGTGTGCAAGCATGAGCGTCGAAAAATCAGTGAGTGCTGTCTAGAACTGGATGGCACGTGGCATGACACGTCACACGGAGTCACAGCGGACTTGTCGTCACGCGGGCTTTGTCTCTTACTTCGAGGTGTATTCGCTCGTATTCGTTGGTGGGTGGGAAGCCCTGAGCTCAATGTCCGTCCGTTCTTTAGTTACAACCGCGTTTATTAACTCGACCAACGCCAGGGACGACGACGACGCCTTTCTGTACGGTGAGACGGGCGCGACGGTGGTGGCCACCTCTGGTAAGAAACAGCTCAGACTTGAACTCTCGGAGGCTCCGAAAACGAGTCTTCGCTTGCTGTATTTTTGTTCACTCAATACCATCAAAATTTTTAACATATCTGCTGCTGCGTGTGATCATCAGTGTCGCAACCGTGAGTCTTCTTGGGCGGGTGAGCTTCCTGGTTGTCGTTAAACTCTCTGTTACAGTATCCCAGTCGAGGCGGTAAAGCCGTCCAATGGTGTACTCCAGAACCTGGAAGCCAAGGCCGAGGAAGAGCCCCCGTTCGGGCTACCGCCTGACGAGGACGATCAGGAAGATGAAGAAGAAAACGGAGAAAATGGCATAGTCGAGGAAGAAGAGAGCGACGAGGACGTACGTGCTGCATGACAAGTCTCAATATGCGTGCTCATGTCCACTACCAGGATGTCGAAATCATCATGGAACCAACTTCACGCTCCATTGATTTCCGGTGAGCATATCCCCTTCCTCTCTCGTCTTCCAGCCCGGTGCTAATTCAGGTGTAGACAACAGAATGCCGCAGGACGGTCACTCCAGCCCCGTCCTTCAGCCCAACCGAGTAAACGTATATCAGTTCTCCTAGTTTATACCTTTATGCTCACGTTTCCGAAGCTCCACCCTCGCAACTTACTACGGAATACACCCCTCATGAGCGGGGTGCCCCAGCAAAACCACCACCACCACCCATTACTCCCGTACCCCCTACCGTCCCTTCTTCCGCCACAGATACTCGGCCAGACGAAGGCCCAGACCCATCTACACTTCCCCCTCCTACCGCTCCCCCTTCACACCCTTCAATAAACCCAGATTTACCCGGCATCCTTGATGGTCGTTCAATTCTTGAAGTCGATCTCAGCGCAATGTCCGAAAAACCATGGCGTCGGCCAGGTTCAGATATCAGCGACTGGTTCAACTACGGGTTTGATGAAATCTCTTGGGAGGCATATTGTTATAGAAGACGAGATCTAGGGGAACTTGCAAATGTACTCAAGACCAACGTGCTCGTGCGTATCCGACGATCGTAGTTCTACGTCATACGCGAAGGCTGACCCTGCCATGTAGAACTTTGCAGCCATGCCAGAAGACCAACTCACAGCATTACCTCATGACTTGCGTACGATGGTGATGACTGGTGCCAATGCGATGATGAACAGCAACTCGAATGCGAACATGATGGGTCCCAATGTCGGAATCAACCCCATGATGGACATGTCTGGCATGGGAACAATGAACATGCCGATGGGTATTGGCATGAACGGTGACTTGGGTTTGCAGATGCAGGGTGGTGGCCCGATGATGCAAGATGGCCCAGGACCCGGCCCCGTAGGACCTGTCGTGACGAATGGTACATCCGAACAGGGTGTGCAGATGGGCATGCAGGACGGGTTTGGAGGTGGCCCAGGTCCCGGCATGATGGGAATGGGAATGAATGCTGACTACGGTATGCAGGTATGGATGAGTCCCTCTTACTTCTAGCTACACATAATGAAATCCGTGGCATTCTCGCGGTCACGCGTCGTTCTTAAGCAGGAGCAAGGACCTATGGGACAGGGGATGTACAGTGGCATGGAAGGCAACGCGACTCCGGTGACGGTGCCAGTGCAAACGCCTGTTCAAGGACCCACTCCAACACCAGGACATGTTGGTCGTGGTGTTCCTCCAGTACAGTTTCGTGGGAGGGCGATGGCGCAGGGATTACGTGGACGGGGTGGATTCGTTGGTCGCGGGAGAGGACGTACGTCACTTCTACGAGCAAATGCGGGTGGCATTCGTTGATCTATTTTCCGAATTAGCACCGCAAGGTCCTGCTAGACCGGCATCCCCGTTGCCTCCCGGTGTTCCAACTGGACCTCGGAATCAAAATAGATACAAGGACAGAGATGGGAATGCCCCTGCGGTTGAGGGTTTGGATTACGGTGGTACTGCCAAGGATGGTGGTGCAAGGACGCCGTCGCGGGAGCCGGAAGATCGTGGGCATGGCAGGTGGGTCTTCTTTATGAACTTGCAACGTATTGACTGCTATCTGACGCGCCGATTAGGAAGCGTCGTATCTCACCAGGCTTGGACGACAGTCGCGGATCCAAAAGGCGCTGAGCTATTTTACTATGTATATGACTTTTTTATTGTACAGCACCTTGATAACATCACCCCTTGCAATATCATTTGGAACTCGCTAGGAATCGTGAGGCGCGGTTCATGTAGCCTAGGGTCCATACGATTTGTATGCTTTTTTCTGCCACGATGTCAACATGGTGTTGTAGCTTTTTCCGACATGGATCGGGCGCCACACGCAGCCCGTCAGGCTGCAAGAGCGGGCAAGCAAGTGACCATAAACGGTTCGTGATTACAGTAAATAATAAGACAGAGCGACTATACATACGGAAAATACTCGAGGAAATGATGTCAAGAGTTATTCGCGGCTTTCCCGCCCGAGCGAGCGCCGCCACCGACACGCTTTTTGCCTCCCCTTGCAGTGCGCCTGGCATTTTTGTGCTTGGCTCTACACGCATCGCAGAACCACGATCCATCCGGAACCGACGCGAGGCCGATACAATTGAGGTGAAACTAGAGGCAGGGCCGCAGTTAAGTGCTGTCCGGTAAACAACGCATAGTAAAAACGCACCCATTCCCGCTCGCAGTCCTCGTCGTCACATGCGATCATCTCTCCGTAGCTTACACCGTCACAGAAACAGTATGTCCGATCATCGCCCTCGCCTTCACCCTCACCCGCTTCTGTAGCCGTGTCTGCTGCTGCACTCGCTGGATGATCGCTTGCCGGCCCCATGGACAAGATAGGCGTCATCACGGTAACGGGACCGATTGGCAGACCAGTGTGCGCGATGCGCGTAACAGGCATGCCTGGTCCCTCCAGCTGCCCGTGCGGTGGCGGGCCAGACCAGTCATTTGCTATCGTGTGGCCATTGGTCATGTCATAGCTGTGTAGACCGTTGGTGCCATTTGTGTATGGCAAAGGGAGCGATGGGTGACTTGACGATGCTGCCGGTGGCCCGGGAAAGACGTCTCTACGCACCGTTGAGCCGTTTGGGAGGGAATCATCAAATGGCTGAGAGGTAGCCTGGGTTTTCAATCTTTTATTCGTGGTATTACCACCGCGGCCGGGGTTTGCCGAGACGCGCAAGGAGTTGGCATGTGGTTGAGACCCTGAGGGTGGGATATGCGACGTGACTGAGAGGACGGACTCGGTTGGAGATGGTGCGCGATCCGGTCTGGAAAATGGGCGTCAGCTGCGGTTAAATAGCGTACTGGATAGACCGACTTTCTAGAGCGTGCACCATTGCGAGACCTCGATGGCCCTGCGTCACCAAATTTGTTGTCCTTGCGAGGGGACTTGGCAATGGTGATGTCAATATCATCGTCTCGAGTGTTGCGCTTGCGTTTTGCGGGGCTGACGTCTGGAGCTGTATTCATGATTGAGCCATAGTTTCCTCTCTTGCGACGCGAATTTTCGGGGAGGGGCATGTATGAGCGAGTGGAGATATGGGGGTATGTTGTCCGTCGGTTTAAGACGGATATGTCAAAGGAGGGAATCTGGCCGAGGAGGAGACGCATGTGGTCTATGTGGCCCTTGAGGTTGTCTGCGGCTTGGCAGGCGACACGAATCTTGTCTTCGCCGCCGAGCTTGAGGCGGGTGGCCTCGTCGGCGATGTCTGCGAGGAGAATGAGACGGTCCTGATTGGAGGAGGAGCCGTCCTCGACGAGATGGGTGAGACTGGTGATCTTCATGATAATGGAGGCCATGGAGGAGGAGAGGACGGCATCGAGCTCACGGAGGTCAGCAAAGTTGCGTGAGAGGTCGAGGGGGAGGGAGTCGAGTGTGTGGTTATATTCTGAGAGGAGTGAGAGGGTGTAGACAGAGTTGATGTTGCTGGTCTGCGAGGTCGACGCTCGGGACGGGGCCATGTCTGATGGCGAGGAGGGTCAAACCACACAAGGGTCGCACCAGACGAAGTGTGATCTTCGCGGCGTTTGCCGGTCCGGGCCAACGACAGAGATTTAGCGAGACAGTTTGTATAGTAAAATGATACAGTGGGTTTCTATGCAATAATTGGATACAGATAGAATGTCGAAGAGTCATAGCGATGATGATGATGATTGTCCAGCACCCTCATCCACTGCAATGCGATCCACCTTGCCTATGATACAGTACTGGTGTTGGACTTGATCGTGACATGTGACACGTGACACATCCTGAGGATGATCTATTTCCTGTACAACTTTTTGAGAGGATTGAAGCTGCTCCCGCCGTTGTGAGATTGCGAGCCGTTCGACTGAAAGCCCATGGAAGAGCCCAGCGCAGCGTACATCGCGTGCGAGTCACGTGGGTTCCCGTGTAGGGTAGAGAATGCATGTGGCGCGGATGGTGCGGTTGGGAAGAACCCGAAGGCAGTGGGGGATTGGGGAGGGGCAGCGTAGTTGAAAGAGGACATGATGTAGCGCGTGATGTGAGATATGGGCGCGCGATCTGAGTGATCGGATGGATTGACTGGTGATGACAGGAATGCGACGAATGGGACGAACAATGTAGCGCAGAGGACGTCGTCGAGTAACGGTTGTTGACCTGGCTGGTCTGTGATGTTGACGACGGGGCTGAGAACATGTTATATACCGTACGACGGGGGGGGAAACACAAAAATGCAAGTACAAGGCAGCAACCGAATCGGGACAAGAGATTGTCTCGATTTGGAAAGACGAAGACACTTGACAACACGTCCCATCACTTTGTCAGGGTCTACCTCGTATCGGAACAAGGCCTTGCTCGGCTGACCCCAGATCGAGGTTAGGTCCAGCTCTGGCCGTCCCTTATCTCTCGCTTTCGCCCCTTTCCCGTATCTCGTGTACCCCGCGTGTATTTGCAACCGCACGTCGTTACACCGCTGCATTTTCAACTTGCCGTCAACCCCAACCCAAAAATACTACAATGCCTAAAGCCTCCAAACCTGGATACTATGCAGTCCGAATAGGTCGAGTGCCCGGAATCTATCTCTCCTGGTATGTACCGAAATGAACAGTCTCCCCATCGTTGACCACAACTAGGGCCGATTGTGAGGCTCAGGTCAAGGGCTTCACAGGTGCACTGTACAAGAAACTGAGTACAGAGGCTGAAGCAAACAAGTTCATGGCTGCCAAGACGAGCGCAGCTCGAACGTCTACTTCCCGCGATAATGTACCAATTGCATCCACGAGTAGAGCTATTGTTGTTCCCGAACCAAACATACCTACAAGGACCATCCAGTCAGCCCATTCGACACCTGAAGACGAAAAAGACTGTGACATAGTCTACTGCGATGGGGCTTGCAAGGGAAACGGTCAAGTTGGTTCCGTCGCTGGAGTCGGAGTGTGGTGGGGCCATGGCGATCCTAGGTGCGCTCTCCGTGTGCAAGCCTAAGCGTGCTCTAACAGACATCTAGGAACATTTCAGAGCGATGTCCTGGCGATCAGACCAACAACCGGGCCGAACTCGTCGTTAGTTCTCCATCTTTCCTTACCTCCATCGATTGATCCCGCATACAGGCAATCGTCCGTATACTGGAGACAACTCCGCGTCTGAAGCGCCCACTCTTGATCAAAACTGATTCCAAATATTCCATTCAATGTAGTAGAATTCCCTCTCTTCTGATTCGTACACTCAATATATTCTGACCAGGTGTGTCATCGTGGATTTTCAAATGGATGAGAAATGGCTTCCTTGCTGCCGATGGGAAACCAGTCAAGAACCGTGCTCTCATCAAATATTTAGCCGCACTTCTCCACGTGCGTCGGAAGACATCTCAGACAGTCGAGTTCAAACATGTTCGCGGCCATGTCGGAATTGAAGGGAACGAGGCTGCTGATCAACTTGCCAACCTTGGCGCAACCAAGCCGGTGATCCCAGAACGAGATTGGGAAAAGCTGGAGAAAAAAGTGTTGCAAACCCTCAAACCTGTCAAGCCAGTCGAAATAGTGGATGACGACCTGAAGGTGACTTGTGCTGCGTGAAATCGCGTCCTGTAGTTAAAGCTGGACCACTGCAGGCATATGCAGATGGCCTCTTGAATGATGACGAGCTTGCAGAATTAGCTGATCCGAGCATCGGCGACATTATACCGCCTGTACGACAACACTCGGGAAACGGGAAGAATACGACCCGGGGCCATGCTTCTGCCTCCATAGTCCCACACAAGGTTTCACCTCCACGAATAAATGCTACTGGATTAGCTGCAGCCAGGGCGAGCGATGGGACCATCGCAGTGCGCAGCAGGAGTAGGCTGCCACCTGGAGATAGTTTCGGACCTACCTCCGTCACAACTCTAGCCCTCCAATCGGCTCGGTCTAAAAAGCCTACACCCCCCATAAGCCAGGAAGAACTGGAGGTTAGTGGCTATCAAAGCCATCGCAGTAACTAGAGTGTTTAGATCTGTTTAAACAGGCCTTTGCATCATGTCTGCTTGGTGACGACGAGTTATCCACTCTTGGAAGAGATGGCGTGTTTGATTCTGATTTTTGATGAGTGAGGCATGTAACACGATATCCTAGTACTTTCTTGGAACGCCGCACGGGTGCAGTCGGGTCACCCCGCGGACATTGTCGGATGAATGAAGACCGCCTCGGTCAGCCTGGTCAGGTGGATACTTTACATTCCACGCTCTAATTAACATCCTCTCCGTGCTTGCTTTTCATGTTATCGTCCAAAACTTTCTTGGGGTTGCATAGAGTGGCATTTTTCATCTTTTTCTCTGGACACGATGTCAGTAGCTGTTGTTCCGACCGAGGATGAACCAAGTCGAACCGCCCATCGCACTGGATGGTCTACAAAGCTTTACCACGTCGGATGGCGGCTATACCACCATGCGACCAAGCATACAGGTGTAGGAGTTATTTGTTCAGTGGCCTATTTCGACCCGTGAGTCGTACAGCCATCTATCACGCCATCGGTGGATTGATCGTTGCTCCAGCGGGAATTGGGTTGTCGATCTACAGGCTGGCTCGCAGTATGGGTACAGCTTATTGTTCACTGTTCTCCTCGCTGGAATCATTTCTAGCTTTTTGCAGGTTGGATTTTTTCATTTCACCACGGGCCGCCATCTCTGACCCATCTCACAGGTGCTTGCGGCTCGCTTAGGGGTTGTAACGGGGCTCGGTAAATTCTTTCGTAGCTTATGCGATTAAAGTTAATCTTTGCGCAGACCTTGCTTCACATTGTCGCCTGTTGTTACACGATCGCCCGCGGCACAAGTTATTGTGGAGATGGGGTGTTCTTTACCCACTTTACGTTCTCGCTGAGATCGCCATCGTCTGCACCGATTTGGCGGAAATGTTGGGATCGGCGATTGCGCTCGTTCTTCTGTTTCCCGCGCTCCCACTATGGTCAACTGTGTTATTGACCGCCACCGACGTCTTGTTGATCCTCGCTATCGAGAACCCACTGAAGAGCAGACCGGTGAAACTATTCGAAGCACTCATTGCTGCTTTGGTGTGTAACAAATCATCTTCTCTCAACAGGGTGTCTAAATACTTTTAAAGGTTCTGGCCACGCTCATCTGCATAGCACTCATCATATCCAAAGTGATCGTCAATTGGGGAAATGCATTTCGCGGATTTGTTCCGTCTAAAGAGCTTTTCGCAAGCGGTTCTCTCTATACCTGTATGTATTCCCTATCTGTTTGTACGGCTGTTCATCGTCGTTTCAGCTGTCGGAATCGTGGGTGCTACCGTTATGCCACACAGCCTCTTCCTTGGATCTCATCTCGCAACGCAAGACCGATTGGCAAAAGATTCGGAGCGAGACTTGCCAAAATTCTCAGAGACTTCATCTTTTCATCAGATGACATTGTACCAGCGCATACTTCGATCCATGCGTTACATATTCAGCTGGAGAAGACTGTTCAGTATTTCCCGCTCGGATGAGACAACATATCCCCCGAATGTCTTAACACACACTGATCGGGAGAACAACAAGCTCGGCTTTGTCAAATCGCACATATACCACGGCATGGTTGACGTCGCGGCAAGCTTGATGACTTTTGCTGTTATTATCAACTCCTTGTAAGTATAGAAAGGCCAGCTTGCTCTGCACTGCTCATTTCGTCACAGGATCCTCGTCATTTCGAGCGCTGTTTTCTATTATAACTCGGGAGCCTATGGAAACGAGTCCCCAGCAAGCTTATTCGATGCTCATTCACTAATTCAAAACAGCATCGGACATGGTAAATGTATTTCACCTCGCGATACTCACTTGCTAATTGGAAGAAAGGTGCTGCTATTCTTTTCGCGTTGGCCTTGCTTGCTTCGGGCCAAAGTGCGTCCCTCGTTGCTACCGTGGCTGGTCAGAGTGTCTCGGAAGGTTTTTTGCGCTGGAAAGTTTCGGTAATACCTTCTTCACTTGGCCTCCCACGAGCATTGATGATTGTTCCCTTAGCCCACACTTCGCCGCCTTATTACACGCGTCCTTGGGCTTATCCCTTCCGTCATAGTCGCTTCCGTCGTAGGCGAAAATGGTATCAACACACTGCTGGTCGGAAGTCAGGTCGTTTTGTCCATCGTTCTTCCATTCATCATCTTTCCACTCGTCTATCTCACGTCTTCATCACGCATCATGTCAGTCAAGTCGCGGTCCGAGTCTGCGTCTCCAACCCAAGTCCCTCCCGATTTCCCTTCGCTCCATGCCGTCGGCCGTGTTGATGCTTCGAGAGACAAGGAAGCTGATTCTGAAGATGAGCCGGTTGACTTTAGCAGTGGCAAGATTGCGACGACTATTGGGTATGTTATATGGCTTATCATCATCGCGGCCAACGTCTACGCATTGGCCACATTGTGAAGTAGAATGAATCAATACCTACTTAGAAGCAACCTAGTAGAAGACAATTTTCTTTTCAAGAGCATGTCCTGTAGCACATATATAGAGCATTGGACCTTCAATATTAACCCATAACTCAACTATCGGCCGCCGAATGAGTAAGAGCAAATTCGATGAGGGGTTTGAGCGTGGATGCAACGATACACCGGAGCTCCGACGACCTCAATATGTACGTACTTGCTACCTGCCCTTCCAACCTCATCTCTACTTGGTTGTGGTCTAAATGACAGCAATACCACCGGAGCAGGTGTCGCTGTCAGAAGGTTGGTTACGGAACCCTTGAAACGACGTCTGTAGGTGTTTTGCGCGTGTTTCTGAAGCGGGAACTTTTTTGTGCGAAAGGACAGCGTTAGCACTCCAACTTCGCAAGTGGCCACAGCCTGGCCACGTGTGAGTACATGGGCACCTGCCCGAATGCGCCGGACCATTACTGCTTTCTGGGTCACCAAAAACAACGAAAAGGATATTCGGAACTATACGCGGGTCACTATCCGATGGACCGAAATGATCCTCTGAGACATGACTTGTAAGGTTCAAGTTCTGATCTGTTTCTTTTTTTTTATGGCACGTGTTTACGAAGGTGCTGCGGAACGTCATACATCATGTACTTGGTCTGCGACCCGCGATGCATGTCGTCCGTGAAACGGGTGACGAGATTGATAACGACAGATCGGGGATCGAACACCAGGAACCCGTACTGGGGTTACAGAGACGAAGACTGCCCGTCGCAGCCCGTGGGCAGTTGAAACGCACCCCACAGGTGGTTGCGGAGTCCTAGTCAAGGACGGGTCAAGAAAAAAAAAAAAGAGGAGCAAGGTGAAACGGGATGTTGTACATATCATTGCAAGGGCTCGGCGTTCCCGAAAAACCCACTTTGAAATCGGTGATGAGGATTATCGTTTTGTAGATCCATCTGGTTGATTCTCCCTATCAATCGGATTAGAGCATGGTTTGAGATCGCGGTGTCTGTACAACGGGACCGAGATAGTTTACTCGTTCGGGGAGTTTCGGATTCTACCTTTCAATGCTGCGGGCTTGTCAATACCTTTGATGATCAAGGATGTACACAGGCGTGGAGGTACTGTGATGACCCTCACGACGGTAACCATGGCATAGACGACAGGTGCTCGTCTATCAAGCGTTTCTCCACATCCTCCATCAATCAACAGACGACGAAATACGAATTTCATAAAGATAGCGTACTACAGAGCGTTTACTCGACAAGGAGCTAAAATGTATGCCGCCAGAATGACGCTCGATGAAACACGGCATGTACCAGCTTATGTGCAATCTAACCTCGTTTCTGAGACGCCTGCTGGCAAATCGTCAGGAGGAAAAGGGCGAACAAGTGGGTGACTTACAAGGAGAGCCATCAATTGTTGGTATCCCGGGCCACCCGGTTGGGGAGCACCAGGAGGCAGACTTGACATAGGAGGGGGTGACATCATTTGTGGAGGGGGTGGGGGCATCCCGTACTGCGGAGCAGACGGCTGCTGGGGTGCTAGCGGGGGCTGGTTCGATGACTGTTGAAGTAATGCCAGGATGTTGGGAGGGAGGGTTCCCATTCCCGGAGGCGCTTGTCCTAGCTGTGGCGTTTGTGTCTGTGGTGGCATTTGTCCATAAGGATTCGTACTTTGACTAGGCATAGCCGGGTACGGGTGCGCTGGCTGTTGCATTGATGGAGGGGGGTAATACGAAGTTGCGCTGGGCGGCGGCTGTGCAATCGGTGGCATTGGGAGTGCAGGGGGAAGAATAGGACCGGGTGCCGGTTGAGGAGGCGCGGCTCCATTCTGGGGCTGCTTCAAGGCAGCCAACAATTGCTGCACCTTTCTAGCTTGTTCTAAGCGGTCCTCGCGTATCTATGTCTTATCAAGGACTGGTGCGTGCTGGCAAGAATGTGGAAAACGTACCTGTGTACCAGGGGGTCCGGGAGAAGGTTGATTGTAAGCGGTTGTCGTGCTTGTCGGTTCGTTGTAGCTGCCGCCAGCAGGGTAAGGCGGACGTGCATCAAAACGGTCCCCACCATATCCACCTCTATCACCACCGTAGCTTCGGCTACCACCACCACGTCCGCCCCTAGAGTCATCATCAAAGCCTCGTCTGTCACGATCCCTGAAATCGTCTCTACGGTCCCAACCATCGTCGTAGCCTCGGCCTCGGCCTCTGCCTCGGGCACGCCCGCGACCTCGGAAGCCGTGACTCCGGTCTTCCCAGTCTCGACCTCCGTCAAATCTCGGCTCACGCCTGAAGTACATCTTACATCAATAAATACACTGTAAGAATTAATCAAAAGTCTACCGTTGTGTGGCTGGACCAGTCATCTCGGACTCTTCCCATGCGTAGATAATATCCATGGTACCATCTTGCAAGCCTTGATGACGCAACCGATCAAATGCTTCATCACAATTCTAGCCTGGAGTGAGCTAGACAGCGGTCGATGTGGCACAACACCTTACCCGCATGTCATAATATTCAACATATCGCTGACTGGAATACACATGAGCAACTAGGAAGTAAGTTAGAAGAGGGGTCACATACTCTGTACGATCTCCAACTAGCATCACAGACTTGACATCTCCGAATTGTTGGAATTTGCGTCGCACTTCGTTGTCGTCAATCATTTGACGAGAATCTTTCAAAGTTACTATGAGACAGCCCTGATATTGCTAACCTGAGATTAGAGAACATATGACCATAGAAAATTGATGGCTCACTTGGTTTTTCTCTCGATCGCTCCCTCCTTGTTTTTGATCGTCTCGTGGTAGCGAATAATGGACATCAATCTAACGTAACCCCGAAGTCTTCGGTCAGACACAAGCATAGATATTGAAAACGGCAACTCACAGGTCGACCGCTGATCTCGGAACCTTGTAGGCGTTCTCTAGCCCTTTCGGCAGCCCTTAGATCGTACTAAGCAGACGATTCTCAGCAAAATACAGAATTCCACCTTGTATGACTCACATAGGTAACAAAGACCATTCCACGTGTGGCAATAAGATCGAAAAAGGTTTTAATTTCGCCGTGGTCTTCAAACGAACGACGGACATCCTCGCTATTAGTTTCGTACTAAGAAAAATGAAACTATCAGCACGAGCATATACAGACAGTGCAAGCTTCCAATCGAGTCTTGCACTCAATAGTGACTTGCCTTGATATTCCGGATAAAAAGCGTCCGACAAGGTCGTTCGCGCTGTATGCGTTCTTCAATAATGGAATCATGAACTTTGTCATCACGGCGGGTATTCCTTCGAGGAGTTCGGCCAAAGCCTCCGTCGTCAAAATTGGCATCAGAGACTTCTAACAGGGGTTGATACGAGTGAGATCAAGAACTTCGGAAGGCAGAAAACCAAGCAAGTTTGCGGCGAGGCAAAATGAGGCACGTAGCGCATCGAGTCGCAGAGTACGAACAAAATCCCCTGGGGAAACTCAAAGCATCGCATCGCCCTGAGTATGATGAAATGAACGGAGGACGCTTGGCAAACTCATTTCCTGGCATTTTGCTGAAATGTCCAACTTCACTGCTTTCGCTAATGAATAGCTCAAAGCTCGCGACGAAGGCTCTTAATGCCTGCTAGGCCACCAGAAGTATACCCAACGAAGAATGCAATGTAGAGCTGCCAGTTTTACCCCGCTTTGACTGCGACTCAACTGATGCGACGACGTATAATAACTGCCTATATTCGCACTGTATGTTCAGTCTCAATTCCAAGCGCACCTTCAAAATTGCCGTAACCCTGAGTGTAGCCATCTGACGTGCTCTGGGCAGTGTACTGAGTGGAGGGAGTTGCACCTGCATAACTACCACTTCCATTTTGATAGAAATGATCTTGGGTGCCTGTGTCGTAGCTATTGTATGGGCTGACGTCGGCTTGATGTTGACTTTGATCATAGGAACTGGAAGGACCGCTGTCGTAGCCACTATGAAAGCTGCCTCGACCGCGACCGAAGCCTCTCCCACGTGGAGCGCCGCCTCTGTGATTGTAGGATCTATCAGGTCCTGGTCCACCGGGAGTGCCACCTCTTCTATGGCCGCCATCATAGGCTCCACCACCGTAAGGATGATGACGATTCATTTCCTTTTTTACTTCTTTTCTGTTCTTTTTAGGACGAAAACGAGGGGGTTGCACGGGCACTGAGCAGGCGAGCTTAGCAGACGAAGAGAACTGAAATGGCGAGAGAAATGTGTGCTGGTGATGACACAGAAGAAACTTTCTGGGCGAAGTGGCTCAACCTAGGACAAGGAGCAAATGCAGGGAACGATGATGATGGCGGTTGTGAGCAAGTCGAGGGAGGGTGCAAATTTTGCACATGTGGAATTACTCGTGGGAATAACAGGTTACATAAGTGACTGTCTGCGACTTCGCATTGCTTACGACGCGTTGCCTCGCCTTGGTGTCCATTCCTTCATTTCCTGACCGCGACCAATGTCCAAACAGTTCCAGTTCAAACTCGTTCTGCTCGGTATGCATTCTCCTTGTCGTCTGTACAAGAGCGCCCTCATCCATTACTGTCAGGCGAGTCGGCAGTTGGGAAGTCCAGGTCAGGGTGTTGCATTTTGCTGTGGATCCGTCATTCAACCATCTTGCAACAGCTTGGTCCTGCGCTTCGTCAAGGACCAATTCGATGATTACCGAGAAAGCACTATCGGCGGTATGCTTTTTATGAGCCTGTGGTCCAACACTCGCCGCTCACCCGCCTTACAGCTGCGTTCTTGACACAGACCGTTACACTAGATGACCAAACGACGGTTAAATTCGAGATTTGGTACATTCCTAACTCGAGTGGTATGTCTCGATAGCTGACTACTACTCCCCAGGGATACCGCAGGTCAAGAACGGTACAAGGTATGCTGGCTCCTTAAGTGCAGTGAATTAAGGCACCTGACTGCTGCTTGAATCTTCTGATAGTCCCTCGTACGTTGTTCTTCATTTCCCACTCTCAAAGTGAGGTTGAGCAGTACCTTAAACACAGGCTCCCATGTACTATCGCAATGCAAATTGTGCAGTGGTAGTATATGATATCACTCAGGCATCGTCGCTCGAGAAGGCACGGAACTGGATTAGGGAACTCCAACGTCAAGCCGATCCATCTATAGTGATCGCTCTCTGTGGAAACAAGGCTGATCTTGCTGCGCGTCGCCAGGTCACGCAGGAAGAAGCCCAAAAGTACGCAGAGGAAGAAGGTTTGATGTGGAGCGAAACTAGTGCCAAGTCAGGAGAGGGTGTAGCAGACATATTTACAGCCATTGGTACGTAAATATCGATTTTCTGCTTCGGCATGGACTTAGCGACCACAGCCAAGAAACTACCGCTTATTGCACCCCCGTCATCGCGGACGGGTGGCTCTCGCAGTGGTCCTTCTGGAGGAGCACGGCAGGGTGTTGACCTTAACAGACAGGCTGCCTCTCAGACCGGTGGCGAGGCTTGCAACTGCTAGTCGCAAGTTCCATCTCGCTTCATTGTTCTCCTCCGCAGCCTTCCCGTTGACTTTTCCCTCTCTCACTCCACATGTAACATAACGCACACTGCGACATGCTGAACTTGGGTAATAATAATACGGCGAGTGCTGACGATCTCAGCACGAAATTAAATTATAGTGACCAAATACTCCATGTTGTTGTCTATTGTAAGGCAAATCAATGACCTATGAAATTGAAATGTCCATAAAATCCGACTATCTTGGTAGTTGCCTAAGTTACGAGCTCCTTACCGATGACTAGTCATTGACTAAACGAACGACTTGGAACTCATACTCAATAAATCAGTCTACGCATGGACTCGTGATGTTGAAATTATATGGGGAGGATTGGTGACGCAACATGTTTGAAACCGCGACGAGCTGCATTCTGCACGCAGCCGACGAACCGGCATCAGTGGCATATCCTGACTGGCGAGGAGGGTCCTCTACGTGAAGCTCTTTGATGTCGTCCAGATATTTGCGCGCGAACGGTACAGACGGTCCCTTTGCTGCGTTCATGAGATCCATGAGGTGACGGAACTTGTTTGGAACATCAAGCATGTTGCGTAGTGTAGCAAAGGTCTGCTTTTCAGTGCATCGTACCCAGGCAGACCCAAGCGAGGTTAGAGAAGATCCAGACAGCGACAAGGTGATCGCGCATAACGAATCAAAATTATGAAGCGCTTGGCATTTCTACTCAGTGTTAAGATATGAGTTCACTTGCCGGCTGTCACAATGTAGATAACCAATCACCTCAGCGACCCTGATCCAAAAGTCCAGTGCCTCGGCTTGCTGCGTCGTGTCATCATATGCGAGGATGGACTTTTGTACCCACGAAGCGATGTGGTCGTGGATGTCAAAAAATTGCCACAGCCCTGTTGCATCGATACCTCCGCGCCCTGTTATCCAATCGAGACAATCATGTTGACGGATGGTGGCGTACAGAGTGTGCATCAAAACACAAAACTGTTCGGCCAGGTTGTCCGGACTCCATATTGTGAGGTCAAGTAACATGATGTCTGAAATACCCTGATTAGGGCGTGCCAGGCGAAGACTTGCTGGCAACCCAAAAGATTGGGATTGATCCTGAATCTCGTCGTCATAACAAGTACCAGCCTGGGAAACGGCAACCGATTTGAGAACCACAAGCCAATCTTTGATCTCCAGGCTAGAGATAGGCTCCGGGGCGATTTCATCCGAGCTAACAGGGGCCGTCAAGCAAAGGAACGGTATTTGGTCGTCCATTCCGTACGGAGGAGGATGGTGGCGCAATGTCGCATCAAATAGTGGAAGACTTGCAGGCCGAGTAATCTGTAATGCCGACTCCGACAGAAGGGGGCTTTGGGGAAAGTGCGGTCTCTGTGTCCTGTGAGGGAGTGGGCTCTCGGGTGTTGGAGGGACAGAGATATCCCCCATGTCCGGAGATCGTTCTCCATTTGACAGGTTGAAGTATGGTTCACAACTGTGGCTTCGCACTCTGTCGTCAAACAAGCCCTTATATAGAACGAGATCTGTCGGTGTTACGAGTTGGAACGATGAGACCTGTCCAAATGTTTCAGCAGTTTGGCAGCAGAGACGTCTGAGCACATACCTTGCAGTCCTCAGAAACAGGAACCCATGGATCATGAGCGGCGGAGAGGGGATGGTCATCTAAACTTTCATACGGCCATAGCGTCTCGTCCGGATACTCCACGATCTTGTTCCTATCCAGTGGCAGTACAAACGAGCCCGGTATCCACCCAATGCGATCCCCTTGTGGTCGCATAGCTGCCCACCATCCCGAACGTTCTTGTTTGATGACGGTCAGTACTTCGTCCTTGTGGAAGGGCAGATGGATCGGGTCCGAAGACTCGAAGTCGTGCATGCATAGGACATGCAAGAGGCACTGAGGATTGCCCGTGCTCGGTGTTATCCCAGAAGGAGTGATGCTCTGATTGGCGGGGAGAGGTGAACCGAACGAAGAGTCGGATGGATACCTCGTGAACAGAGGTACGTCGGTTGAAATACGTAGTGGTTGGCGCTGTTGAGGTGGAAGGGCGTCGAGCAAGTTCGACATATTTCTGAAGGGCGACCGTGCAAACACGGAGACGCCAGTGATGCACACTTTATCCTTGCGGCGAAGTCTTCAATTATCCACTATCCCAGATTGGTAGATGCATCTAGCACTAGTAGGTGTCATTAGTACGTCCATCAAGGACAACAAAAGTCCCGGGTTCTTCAAACCCACCACGTGTATATCGGTACGAGTCTTGTCAAGTCGGAATACGTGATACAAGCCACGTCATTTTAGTAACCTGCGGCAATCTTAATCAACTTGGGACTTGGGTAACGAAGTCCGAAACACACTGTTGCCACGACGCGGTACCCACAACAACGAGGGTAGAACACACCCTTCGAACCCAAGATTTGGTTCAAAATATACTTACATTTCTTGTCCACCCATGACAGAAATGATTGCTGTCGGAACTCGGGAACGTCATCGGGCTCTGGAGCCGCACTGAGGGAATCATTCCAATGATCTGAAGGATTTCAATGATGTCGTGGGCTCATCAAACGTCAAAAGAGCGAGCTCCATAGTACAGCATCATCGGAATTAGCAGGTCGACTTGCACCGATGGTCGCATGGAAATTGATGTGAAGTTGAGTAGTTCGGGTGAGAATGAGCTTCGGCAGTCGAGTCGCCGATATCGGCCCGTTCCGGGAAGTCCTCAGCCTGCGCGTCAGTACTAGAGTTGCTGTGCGGCCAGTGTCGCTCTCAACGATGCCTACCCCTACATGGAGTTCCACAAAGGCCAAGGTATGGCCCATTTTCCACTCGTGAGTGGCACTTACCCCCTCGTTATGTGCAGGTGCAACTTCGGTGGGCAAATGTTGCGGAGATGCATATCCAAACCTCACGATATTCTTGGATGACCTAGACTCTCCGTTCAACGTCTCCGGACATTGCAACAGAAAAAGGAAGCACAGGCTAAGAGTTCTCGTCGCGACATCGCACTCTTATTAGAAAAGGGAAAGACCGAGAGCGCGCGGATTAAGGTTGAAGCAAGTGGGTCTTCGATCCAGTGTACGCAAGCCTGGCATGTCATGTCTGACAATACCGACGCCACGCACGCTGTCGTTCCCTTCATCAGTCATCAATGAGGATATCAACCTCCAACTCTTGGAGCTTTTAGAACTCTACTGTGAGCTCTTGATAGCCCGCTTCGGATTGCTTGATCAAAGGTGAGTAAGTACATCGAAAGTATACCATTGGCCATGTAATTCCTCTCACATCTCTCATAGCGCGCGCGAACCTGATCAGGGTATTAAAGAGGGAGTCTGTGCCATTATTTACGCCGCGCAGAGAACCGAAGTGAAAGGTAGCCCAAGTTTCCTTCTTTTATTATTCATCAGCTGATCTTCCGGGATTATTTACATCACTCGCAAGAGCTCCATGTACTGCGTGAACTCCTCGTGCAAAAGTACGGCCGAGAATTCTCTACAGCTGTAATAGAGAACCGCGGACATTGCGTCAGCGACCGAGTAAGCACATCGTGCCTTGACCCCTAGTTGCCTCCTAACGTCGACCATAATTTGATGCTATAAGGTGGCGAAGAAGCTATTGGTCGAAACTCCGTCAGACCAACTAGTTGATGGCTACCTAACGGAGATAAGCAAGGCATATGGAGTCAAATGGACATCTTCTACCACTCAAGCGGTCGCTAAAGACGAGGTGGGCATACTGGCTGGTGATACCTCATCCGTCATTGTTCCACTTACAGATTTCTTGCAGAATCAAACCCAAACTAAGTCGGAGGAAACGCCAGAGTCCCTACCAAGCTACTCGGAAGAGCGACCCGGCATTGCTAAACTACCTGACCTTCCACCGACAGAAGAGGAGGAAGAGAAGGCCACTAAAAAATCAAACAATACTGCCGCGTCCGCCCAGGAGAATCCCGAGGACGACTTCGAGTCTTTGGCACGTCGTTTCCAGGAACTGAAAAAACGTTAGCCAAAGTTCATTGGACAGAAGACGAATGGTGGTTTGAGTTTATTGAGCACCACTCTTGAAACCGGTCACCATACCCTCCGCTCTTCTTGTGCGTTGATCGTGAAGTTTCGCGCGCTATAATCTGGATGTATCGCTGTTTGAACATGTTGTACCTTATGAGGCCATCTCGGTGGCGGCAAGAGTACTTTCGGCGGCCCTCTTGAGTGATATCCGCCGCCGATTAGCCCAATGATACATGTTGTTTTCACGGTGAAACGTTCCGTCGTTTTGCCACGCACTCGAGCCTGTTACTTTGATTTCTCGCTCCTAATTAACGGCGCATGGCGGAGGAGATAGTAATCGGCATTTCCTTGGACGTTCAGTATTTTCATTAGAGATTATCACGCTTCAAGCCTTACTTAATCTCTTCGGGGTTTACTTAAGCCTTGGGACCGCCGGTCCCCCCAGATTGGAGTTTGATACTTGGAGCTTGGAACTTGAGGCCTTGAGGCCTTGACTGGCCCCGCTCCGACTCGCAAGCGTGACCCGGCGTGACAAGAATTGCTACCTAAACGGTCCGTGCGGGCCGGCAGTAAATTAAATTCTAAAGAAATTCTTGGACCTAACTAACTGCCGAACTATCCGGACCGGACTGGTCTGGATCCGTAGATAAGAGCTGCGAAGTGTGGCTATCATTTTTCAGGTGTTAGAGAGCATACACCGGTTTAGTTGCACATCCTGGGCTATGATAGTACTGCACCTGGGTTTGAAACACCAAGACACGACTAGAATACTTGTATACCGACTAGCCAGAACACTCCAGCAGCCCAGGGGTCCAGCAAGCACGATATCGACGAAATCTCTTTATATCCGCAGTGGACCCTGGGTCTCACGGACAAGTTTTGGGTTGTACCAGGTCGTCGGCGGGTTCGTTTTGGTTCCCGATAGGCTGGTGACCAAAGAACAACACCAAGGTCTATCTAATATCCACAATATATCTAGCTTGGATTGTGACGGCATCATAAGCAATAAGTACTCTGGGATGTTGGTTTGCATCCTTCCCCAAGGACATCCCTGCAACATGCTGCGGCGATTTGCGGCGCGAAACCTATATGTGGCTATTGAGACAGATGGGTATATCTATATCGACTGTGTTTCGGCGTGGTGGATGCGGACTACCTATTTGTGTCAGTGCAGGGATGGGTGACGAAATCACGGACATGTAAGTGGATGGGACAAGCGTTCTCTGCCGTTGGCTGCTCAAGGAACAAAATGATATCATCCACTTGGATTCGTGGGTCGCGTCGCTGAAGTACATGTCGAGAGAAGGATTGGCGTCGCGAGTGGCAGGACAAGGCAATCTGTCACATAAGCGAGCTCAGATGTGCGACAGTCGGAGTTTCACACTGGCGCTGGACTCCAATGGATATCATTACCGTAGTTAGATAGCTAATGGCATCGGAGATGCCACCAAACCCGAGCTCTGAGAATACCCCACGGTGAAATTTCTATCGAGGACCTCCGTCGTGAATTTTGCGACATGCAGAGGCGCCAGAATATTCTAGATCAAACCTTGTATGGATTCACGTAAGACAACAACATACACAAGAAGCATCCTCGAGAGCTGAGCGGCGGAAAAGAAGCAAAGAAGACGAGGCAAGTCAATGTTTATTCTAACAGAGGAAATGAGTGAATGGAAAAATGAGTGGATGGAAGGGACTCGGTGTAGGATGGGGTTACGCCCCATTTCAGAAAGTTGTAGCCTGCGGTCCGGAATTTTTCGGCATACCAATGATATGCATCTCCGACTGAAACTGCCAATTAGGTAGGTGCTGTAGTTCATTGCAATCACTCATTGGCCTTGTCGAACAAGGGCACAAATGGATGGGGTTCCATGAAATTACAAGACGGCAGGTTGGCAGGTCGAGCAGATGGTGGAACTTGTGTGACGAGAGAGCTTGAGTTTACAAGATTCAAACTCCGACGTCTCTAAATTTTGAAGCGATACTAGTCCTCGGGTCAGCTAATTCGTATTCACGCGGTTGTGGCGGGCATGAGTACTTGCGAATGACGGAGCAATATCCATGTCCGCCGACCCCCCTCAAACTACAAATCTCATTTATACTCAACCAATTCCATGCCCACTCACGCTGACCTTCATGATGTCTGCCTATCGCCATCCAGATACCCTCTCCGACGATGAAGACAGCGACACCGAGTCGGATCGCTATACTGAAATGTCACTCGACTCCAGCGTCGCTACCTCCAGGACATCCGCCGACTTCTCGATGCGCTCCGCATCACCTACTCCCTCCGTCATGTCAGTTACGAGCTCGCTGCGCGCACAAGCTTACCGCCTAGAGTACGGCAGGGGCTTCAACAACTACTCCGACGTCTACCGCCTTCCAGCAGATGACGAGGAACTAGAACGCCTCGGTCCGTTCAGCTACCCTTTCTTCCTACCCCTTCTCTCATCCATGTCAAAGACAAACAGTATGAAGTATTTTGCAGAGTGGTAGGAAAATATCCTGCCCCTTTTCCGCAAATAATGGCGGACGATGGTTTCGAGGTCAAGGCCGTCCTTGATCTCGGTTGTGGAAGCGGCAGCTGGTAAACCAACACCTCCTGGTAGCAATGTCTTAGACTTATCGCCGCGCACAGGATAATGGATATTGCGAGAGAGTTCCCTGGTTGCAGTGCGGTAGCTGTTGATCTCGTTCCCATGCAGTCCTTGTAAGCTTCTGTGTTATCCATTTTATGTAATCTCTCTGACTATATGCAGATCTATGCCCGCAAATTGCAGGTGAGAGTACACACACCCTGTCTTTCGCGTACCAGACATTGTCCCTTGTTATAGAAGCGAAATTGATGATATCAATCTTGGACTGGAGCATTTTTATGGTGACTTCAACGTTGTACATTGCCAACTCATTTCGTCGGGGGTAAGTTGCTCTCTTCGTCTATCGATCGCAAAACTGTACTTGTATATCTTCAGATCCGCGACTACCAGAGTATGATCAACCAAATAAGTCATGTACTCCGACCGGGTGGTCTTATAGATGTTGCCGAGTTTCCGTTCTGTTTTACGGGCTCGGACAAAATACCAATCCTCCCTCCCGCCGGATCATTCCACCCTCCATGGACGGCCCTTTGGATGTCTTATGCGAATCGGGCAGTCAAGGAACGGGGAGGCGATGCAGATGCGGCCAGTCACTTGCATGAATGGATATCCAACCACCCAGCATTTGAAGATGTCGTATATCGGGAGTATTGGATTCCATGTTCACCCTGGCTGCGTGGAAATGATCCAGAGACGATTTTTTGGAACGAAATTGGAACGCTCATGAGGGACGATCTCAAGGTGACTAATATCTCTGCCGCGGAATCATCGGGCTTATTTTTATTTTCTCTGCAGGCATTCTTGAAGGGTGGGCGGCCACTCCTGATCGGCCATGGCCTTTCGGCGGAGTTTATCGATGCTATGGAACGCAATGCATACGCAGAGCTCGACGAGGCGGTAACTCCGATTTACGTCTTGATACAAAATGTTTATGCCCGCAAGAGGCACTAACCGTTCTCATTTTGAATGATGCGGCAGGGTGTGCTTTCTTCGCGTGTACATTTTTCCGGCGTGGATTGTTCAGCATTACATCCAGTGTACTGTACTCAGAGCATATTGTATGATTTTACTATGCATGCTACATACTTACATGTGATATATCTAGTTCATCATCCATAAAAATCGTCGAGCACCTACTTGCATACAGCACGGCAGACTTATCATGATTCAGTGTAGGAGTCTTGCTAGTGTCTGGTATGATTTATGGATTTTATTATTTTTAATTAAAAGCAGGGGGTGGTACAGTCCTAAATTCTAATGGCTGGTGCCGACCTCCGACGAGGGGTCAAAGAAGACGCAGTGACTAGACTTCGCCAGGAACCTGGTAGGGACCAGTCATGACCAGTTCCTGGCCACCCAGGATCATTGTAACCGCCTCAGATTTGAATATCTGCATTGGGCCGTCAGGGACAGCTTCTTGCTACCTCCCTGCTGGCGCAGCATCACGGCGACTATTGCAATCATCGGCCCGCGATTCAGATGCGGCGCAAGCATTAAGTTCTTGGTCTCGAATCTGCGCGGTTTTAGATCCTCTTTGGGTCGATGCTCCGAGGAACCTCCATTCTAGGGAAGAGGGGGTAAGAGAATAAGGATTCACGTATGCAACGTATGGCAACAATGAATGACTGATCTTATGAAGCGATAGGCGAAAGCGATGGGAGCGATTGGCGAAAGCGCGCAGTTATCTGGCCACAGTGCCAACTTAATCTGTTGGGTCGAATTGAGCTGAGTAGCACAAGGGGAAAGCCTCTTATAGAACAAGGAACCACATCTGCAAGTTATGCTGCGGAACCGGGGGTTTTGCCACGTGCCACGTTTGTTGTTGCACCGAAAGCAAAGACAGTAAGATGGGGGGGATGGGATGGCGAATTAGGAACTTCGTTGCACGGCTTGTGGGTGAGTCAGGAAAGTTGCGACGCGGAAAGGAGTGCCATTCCACTTCCCGCCGCTCATCCAAGGATTATTCTCCGTTCCTCGCTACGCCACAGAACCATATTGACTCACCTGATACATATCGGATATGACCACCCTTCTTGGTATGAATCTCAAACTGTGTGGCCTAGGACATTGAACCGATGGGATCCGGAATTACTCGTCTCAGGTTAATGAAACCGATTGAAGGACATGATTCTATATCCGGGGGAGGTCGGGTTACTACAGATTCTGTGTCAAAACTCCACCACGATGCCACCTTCAAGATCAGAATATCGGTTGCCCAGTCTTCGTCGTAAGAAAGAGCACACGTTTGCAAAGACTAATGGAACTCTAAAAACCGAGATAGGTAAATATTCGTGGGTCTGTCAGCTGCGCTGGGGGTGGACCCATAGAGCTCCCAGCCGCATTTATCGCGATCTGATCCTGTAGTAACGTAGGGAGTGTCATAGTGCAGTTTCACCGGGACATTGCCACATCAAACGGCGTTACGGCCCAGTGACTTTACCTGTGGTCTAAGCGCTTTAACGATCTGCAGTTATCGCACGCGACCCGCGGAAACCTGTGTGTGGTTGTTTAATCCACCGACAAAGCATACGAGAGCACTGGGAATGTAACTCCACCTTCAATACATATTACGGGGCGTTTAGAGCAGCTTGAAGCTCACTACACAAGCTGGTAAGTTAGCGTGACCGGCGATTGACCATTTAAAGCATGATTAAAGTCAAGCCCGAGGTCTCACGGGCTGTGATTGTGTTTGATGACCCTAGCTCATCGTGGATATAGACACGAGGATGTGTCGATTACAGTCCATTTCACAACTTCCAGAATTGGAGAGACGTTCGGAATTTGCTTCTGGAAAACTCTCGGCAAGGGGTCATCCCGTCACACCGCCGTCTGTTCAAACATCAGGCCCAATTTCACGGAACATCGGGGTTTTTTTTCCCGCTCATACTCCCTTCTTTGACGAAGTCAGGGAGTAATTGATGAACCAAACCCCCTATAGCCAAATTGGACGGTTTTAGTCCGGGATGCATATTCAAAGTCAACCTGTATGCCGGAATAATCCGGACCGCTACAGTGTTCTTGACACCACGGGCTGTAAACGTGATCCGTTAGGCAAACATAATGAACACGTATGTGCATGATCAAACCACATCGAAGCATTTGCGCATTGTTGTCATTCACTGAGTAGTGACTGAGCCCATCGATGTTGCACCCACGGACTGTCGACAGAAACGAAGATGAGGCCTAGTCTCGATTACCAGAACTTGCAAAAGATTAGGTGCCATACCGACCAAACAAGTGCCAACAAAAGACTCACCTTTGACCACGTCGGGCTCGAGCCGTTCCCCATCGTCTGCCATGGCCTACGTGTCCAAAAAAGAAGAGGAGACCGGCCTCAGCTCCTACTACAACAATAAAACCACGATCATCCAGGAAGCCCGCGTCTTCAATGATTCGCCCATCAGCCCGCGCAAGTGTCGAGCTCTCCTCACGAGGATCGTCTACCTCGTTTATATTGGCGAGAATTTCAGCTCGCAGGAGGCTACTACGTTGTTCTTTGGTACCACCAAACTGTTCCAACATAAAGATGTAAGTTGAGTGACGCGCGCCGGCTTGGGTAACGTTAATCTTGTACTACACAGAGCGCGTTGAGGCAGATGGTGTACCTCGCGATCAAGGAACTAGCTACTATAGCAGAAGATGTGATCATGGTTACGAGCAGTATCATGAAGGACATGCAGCCAAACTCCGAAGTCATCTACAGACCGAACGCCATCCGTGCATTATGCAGGATCATCGATGTGAGGTGCTAGTAACTCGTTGTCATAGCGGCCGACTCACACTCTGTAGCCTTCCATGGCCCAAGGCGTTGAGCGTTTCTTCAAGGCCGCTATTGTCGATCGGACCCCTTCTATATCATCCGCCGCGTTGGTTTCCTCTTACCATCTCTTCCCTCATGCGAAAGACGTAGTGAAACGATGGGTCAACGAAGTTCAGGAAGCAGTCAACGCGAAATCGTCCCCCTCTTTATTTGGTAATTCCTCAGGGGGTTATTTGAATTTTGGATCCTCGAGCTCATCGAACAGCGGATATCAACCTATACCGTCTACCAGTTACATCACCCAGTATCATGCTCTCGGTTTGCTCTACCTCATTCGCCAGCAAGACAGAATGGCAATCGCCAAGATGATTCAGCAACTTGGCGGCGGCAAATCCGGCGCGGGCACGACGCTGAAGAACTCGATGGCTCTGTGTATGCTGATTCGATATGCTGCCAAGGTTATGGAAGAAGATCCAAAGTACGTAGTTCGTCACGAAGAGTTAGGTATCTGGATCTTATGCTATCCAAGTGTACAAAAGCAGATTCTTGATCTACTTGATGGTTGGCTCCGGCATAAGAGCGACATGGTGAACTTTGAAGCCGCCCGCGCCATCTGCGAGATGAAACATGTAACTGCTGCCCAATTAACCAAGCCTATCGCAGGTCTGTTTTCTCCCCTTTGATATGGCAACTTTTTTTTTTCAATGTGCCATGCAGTCCTACAACTATTCCTTTCGTCCCCTAAACCGGTCTTGAAGTTCGCTGCAACTCGTACCCTTGCTGCACTTGCCTTGACACACCCGCCAAGTGTAGCTGCCTGCAATGTGGACCTTGAAAATCTCATCGCTGACCCCAACAGGAGTGTTGCCACATATGCTATCACTACTCTTCTCAAGGTACGGTTATACTCGTTCGTCCGTCCAGTTAGCACTTATATGTCTCCAGACTGGCAATGAAGCTTCGGTAGATCGCCTTATGAAGCAGATTACAGGTTTTATGTCGGAGATCAGCGACGAGTTCAAAGTCATCGTCGTCGATGCCATTCGTTCCCTCTGTCTCAAATTTCCTTCCAAGCACGTATCAATGCTTGCCTTTCTATCAGGTGTCTTACGCGACGAGGGTGGATATGAGTTCAAGCGGGCCGTCGTGGAAGCCATGTTCGACATGATCAAGTACATTGGGGATTGCAAGGAGCAAGCACTTTCACACTTGTGCGAATTCATCGAGGACTGCGAATTTACGAAACTTTCCGTCCGTATCCTTCATCTGCTTGGCGTCGAGGGACCCAAGGCTCCTCAACCCACGAAGTACATCCGGTATATTTACAACCGTGTGGTATTGGAGAACGCAACTGTTCGTGCTGCTGCTGTATCAAGTCTTGCCAAATTCGGTGTTAACGCCATCGATGCTGGTCTGCGTCGCAGCGTCGGTGTTTTGCTCAGCAGGTTGGTCTTCATAATCTTTGGTTGAGTAAATCATATAACTCCTGTAAGGTGCTTGGATGATGTCGACGACGAAGTTCGCGACCGTGCGGCCATGTATGTCAGGGTCTTCAAGGAGAAACCACTTGCAGACGCATACGTGAAAGAAGGTATGGTTTTTTTCCCTTCCATCAAAAACATGATCGGCGACGGTCGCTTTCGACAGAATCTGTGTTCTCTCTGGCCGCATTGGAGTCCAAGCTTGTTGCATACGTCAACGATCCTGCCGCCGCCACCCAACCATTTGACTCATCCGCAATACCGAAAATTAGCCGTGCGCAGTTGTCAGCAGAGGCAAGCCGTAAGAAGATATCATTTTGTGTGATAGGAGATACCCTTACAGGATGTTTTCAAGGTCCAAGCACATTGGATACAATTGCTGTGCCTACCAGAACCAATGCATCACCGCCGCCTCCGACTGCGGCGGAGACACAGTCTACGTATGCACAACAGCTTGCCGAAGTGGCCGAATTGGCAGATTACGGTCCAGTTATTAATAGCGGCACGAAACCGGCACAGCTAACTGAGACAGAGACAGAATACCAAGTGACATGTGTAAAGCACATATTCAAAGATCATATCGTGTTTCAGGTACGCGGCAGAAATGAATTATCTCTACCATGATACTGATTTGAGAGCAGTTCAATGTCTCAAATACCCTTCCCGACACCGTGCTGGAGCAGGTGTCTGTCATCATGCAACCCCAAACGGAGTCAGGACTGACAGAAGACTTTATTCTTACTGTTCCGACTCTCGCAGCATCAACTTCACCAAGCATTGTCTACGTCTCCTTTTCGCGGGATTCGCCAGAGGAGTATGTTACGGCATCGTTCCAATGCGTTCTCAAGTTCATCAGTAAGGAACTCGATCCTTCGACGGGGGAACCAGAAGAGGAGGGGTACGAAGACGAGTACCAATTAGAGGAGGTGGAACTTACAGCCGGTGGGGACTACATAATACCGAGTTATTCCTCGTTCTCGTCAGAGTGGGATCGACTGCGCTCGGGCGCAATTGCCACCGAGACATTCTCCCTCACTGCTATGGAAAGCATCCAAGGTGCGTTGAACCATGTTCCTTGATGTGCTGTTTAAAGCTATTGACGACCCCAATCATGGTATACGCGCATTCGCATGGTTACTCTGACTCTCACCGACTTCCACAGCTGCCTGCGACTCGATCATTGAGATCCTTAACATGGAACCGCTGGGAGGTACAGAGACACCGAGTTCCACGTCGGTCCACACGCTCCAGCTGTCTGGGTTGGTCACAGGCGGGGGTGGAAAGGTACTTGTGAGATGTCGGATGACGTTCTCGAAAGGACAAGGTGTCACTCTGGAGCTAGGTGTCCGTGCAGAACAAGAGAGCGCATGCGCCTTGGTTGTGTCTGCGATCAGCGGCTGATGATGTGTTAGCCTACACTAGTTGGAGATAGTATTAGTAGATTGATGCCGCAGATCACACGTTTTATCATGGTCGCACGGATGCCGGGAGAGGTCATATCCTGGTCTCAATCTTCACAGGATCGGACACCGGTCGTATGATGCTCAGAGTTCCATGAGTAAGACCAAAACACCCATTATAAGCCGCATGATGGCTCTACGCCACCTTTGATCGTTCGCCATTCGAGCTCTTGTCCGAGTCATAGATTAGTCGAAAGTCTCCACCAACGAGAACGTATCTGCTCGACGTTGATCGTTGAGCCCCGAGTATTCCAACCGTGGCGGTGACAAATCCTCTCCACTCCGCGAGTCATCGCGGGGACCCCAAACACAGGACGATAGCGGCAAGCTCAGCATCGTCGGCCATGCCAGCCCCGCCGTTGCCCACCCCAAGGGTCATCCATGTCAATACCAGAGGCGCCGTCATTCTGGCAGAGGAATCCCCTGAAGTGCGTGTTGCTTGAATGGTTCCGGTTCGGCTCCCTGACAGGTACTTTATCAAAGACGCGAGACAGTAGAGGGATATACCTTCCAAACTATATCGAACCAGTCTCCCATATCGCCGTCGACGTGAGTTCGGCCCTCATCCTCCTCGTAACACAAACCTCATCGGTCTTGTTTCTAGATTGGCGGCTCCCTTGCCAAAGTAGTCTATTTCACTCGGTCACCCGAAGAACTGCCTTCGCCGTCCATCGCTGCGACCCAAGGCAGTTCCTCTGAACCAAGCAGCCTCTCCGCCTCGAGTGTAGGCTCGCCATCCTCAAGCTCAGTCGCGTTACGTTCACCACCCATCCCGCCAAGTTCATCTCACACACGTAACGGCACTCTCACCCCCCTCGTGCTCGAATCGCATGGTAGTGGCGATTACGATGCTCTTGACACTGACCTGCTGCGCTCCACGATTCTCCAGCGCACAACGCGAGTCCATCATATCCCCGGTGGTTCCATCAACTTTGAACGCTTCGAGACGTCCAACATATCCGGCCTGATTACGTTCATTTCCGAGCTAATTTGTCGCTCTGCCGTTGCCAATGGTGTCTCCATCGAGGAGATGCGCCGGGGGGTCAAAATCATGGCGACCGGAGGGGGAGCGCACAAGTTTAGGGAGCTCTTCGAGAAGGAACTGTCGGTCGAAGTTCGGCCCGAGGACGAAATGGAGTGCCTGATCGAAGGGATGAAATTCATGGCCATGATCCCAGAGGAGGTGTACTACTTCTCGGACGATATCATCTCAGAATTCTCTCACCCAGGTATCACAAAAGGCACAGTGAATGCCGGTGGAAGAGATGGGATCATCAAGTCCTTGACATCTGCCGATCAGCCTGTGCTTGAACGTCCATCGCCCAATCCACCCAAGTATGCGGTCATGTTTGAGAGTGGGGAGCCTTCGGCACACCTTCCGTGTTTGCTCGTCAACATCGGATCAGGAGTATCTATCATCAAGGTTGATGCTGATGGTACATTTGAGCGTGTGAGTGGTACGAGTTTGGGTGGCGGTACCTTGTGGGGTTTGCTGAGTCTGCTTACGCCCGCCCGAACGTTTGATGGTGAGTAATGCTTATCTATGATTGCTTGCCGACCGGAGCCTCAATTTTTCTTGGCAGAGATGTTGGCCCTGTCAGAAAAGGGCGATAATGCATCGGTAGACATGCTTGTCGGTGATATCTACGGGACTGATTACACGAAGCTCGGCCTTAAATCAACTACGATCGCGAGTTCTTTTGGTAAGGTCTTTAAGCATACCGGCGAGGGGAAAGAGGGTGGTGAACGCGGGACGTTCAAAGCAGAAGACATTAGCAGAAGCCTGCTTTATGCAGTATCGAACAACATTGGACAGATTGCGTGCGTGGTGGCTGTTCCTGGACCTTCCCCGAGATTCTCTGACGGACCCGGTATCCAGATACATGAACGCGGAGAAGTATGGCTTGGACAGGATCTACTTTGGGGGTTGTTTTATTCGCGGTGAGTTTTTATGACTGTTGTTGTGCCAGTACTCATCTCGTTGTAGGACATGCAACCACCATTACTACCCTTTCGTATGCTATACGGTTCTGGAGCAAGGGTACGAAACGCGCCCTCTTTCTGAGACATGAGGGTTTCTTGTACGTCTGTTTGTGGATGTTTTTCCTGTCTTTCGCATTCACATTCACACCGATACAGAGGCGCGATCGGTGCATGGATCAAGAACATTGACGCGGAGGCAATCCAGGGGGGATCACCGGCTACCGATTCCTCTTAGTAGCTTCGGTGAGTTACGGCAGTTGCCTGGGTATACACTCGTCACATGTTTCGACGCCTAGATGTACCCCACGAGGCCACCGTATGGAGATGAAATTCCCATTCCCATTATAAATACCCCGTATACTCTCACTGCCATGGATGGCCTGCACGGCCCCATATTTATAAGTAGTATGGGGATAAGGCTCCATGTGTCACTTGGTTGAAATCAAACCTGTAATTGTACGTTACGTTATGTGGACATCTACGCTGCATTATACAATGTACTTGTAGGTTCTCATGGGGATTGCTCGGGGTGCAAGTGAGTGTAAATTGGTAGTCTGATCAGATCTGCGTTGAACGTTGATTAATTGGAGTTGTACCCCGCGGTGCCATTAGTAATACCTGCTGTGTCATAGGACATGGATCGTTCTATTCATGCTGTGACTCAGCGACCGTCACACAAGCCGTTCTACAACCGCCGTCACTGCACCCGGGCACCGAGCGACTGCTAAATCGCTGGTAAGGCGATCAATTTAGATACGAGAAGCTTCGAAGAACGAGCTATGGTGGAAGGGAGAATAGAACACGGATATGAGGGGTGCACGAGTGTGGCAAGCGGACACGCATGATGGTGGTGTCGGATAAGCTGAGTGTTTGGGTGGGAGTGCAGCCAATTCTGGGCCTGCCAGCTGGTAGTAAAGCACAGAATGAAATTAGCAACATCAGATAGGGTACGATGATGTAATCACTATATTACCACGTGCAACTACCTCGAGCTCGTGAAAAAAAAAAGACCGACTGGTCACACCGTGAGGTTATAAAAGCTTGAGTTGTCGGAGGCATCCAGGGGCGAGCGTTGTGAGTTGTTGTGTAGGTGCTGGTGAGCTGGGCAGGATCGGTGAGAAAGGGTCCCTGGCTGTTGGATACACACCTCGGTTGATCTGTAAGCGTGTGAATATTGAGCCCGTTAGCACAGAGTTGTTTAAAAAAGGTGCCGATATGGAATATTGCCAGAGCTCGATATACAGAGCCTTTGTCATGTCGCAAGCTTGACTTTTCTCTTCTTCTCCTCAGACCACTTCATGGACCGGCTCCAAGTTTCATCCCCGCCTCTCTCTCCACAAAAGTCGACCCATCATAGGTCTGCTCCATCTCCTCCACTCTACAGCACTGCATGCGATGGCGACGACGACAGACCATCCGTCGAGGAAAAGCCATCTGGCAGGAGGTCTGACAAGCCACATGACCCCGACAACCTAGACAAGACCTCCTCCAAGAAACCCCGCCATCGCCATAGTCCAGTCCAACTAGCCGCCCTCAACGAACTCTTTGACAGAAACGAGCACCCTAGTTTAGAGGAGCGCACGGAGCTCGCTGAGAGGCTTGGAATGTGAGTTCCCTCTTTTGGCTATTTATCAGTCCCTGGACTATTCCCCTTGTGTGATGTCGGCGCTCATCGTTGCCATCGATTCAGGGAGACCAAGACGGTCAATGCCTGGTTCCAAAACAAGCGAGCCTCTACCAAGAAGCGAAACAGGGCAACCCCGCCTGGACATTCAACTCCCGCTACTAATGATCCTGGACCACCGGAAAAATCGTCCAAGCAACCACTCCCATCCAATCTGCCGTCAATAGCGAACCTGCTTAATTCCACTCCCCCTGTCCCAGCGGCACAGCTCCCGCCACACTCATCCCGTCCTCGCTCTCATACATCATCCACTCGCAGATCCAGGCAAAAGGATCTACATCTCAATGATCATATTCTTGCCGACCCTCGTGTTAGTATGCCTCACAGCCAAAATAATACACAAGAAGCTGCTCTCGAGAGTTCATTTTTCGCTGGCCCCTCCGAGTTCTTTGGTCAGGATCGCATCCTATTATCCCACCATCGTGGGCATGATCCCGAAAGTGGGGCTGTGCATCCATTACATAATGCTGACTCGGACCGCATGCTGCCTGATACGGAAAGCCGTTTCGTGTCCGAGAATGATGGCGTTCCGTCCCGGAGGGGTCGCAACGAGGTAGCAAGGACGCGAACATCCCCAGAACAGGCAGAGGAACTTCGCCGCGCCTATGCCATCGATGACCACCCCACGCGGGAGCAGAGACAGGAACTTGCGGATAGAATTGGCATGTACGTCATTGTGGGCATAAAACCTTGTTCCCGCGGCTCATGTGCTCGCCCCAGGCGTTTACAAAGCGTGACAAACTGGTTTCAGAACCAGCGCAGTCAAGCAAAGAAGCATAGAGAAGAATCTTCTTCTACCCCGGATGTTTCTGCACATCCGGCACAGCGACAACCTTCTGGTACTGGTGATGGTTTGTTATCATCACACGTGTCTCGCCCTCCTCTCCCACCTCGATCCCACCACCCTTCGTTAATGATTCCTGAACACGATTCTCGTCCCGGGTTATTAAAACTCTCGCCCGCCGGGGTTGACGATTACCGGGAAGTTTCTACCCCTCGGAGTAGAACGTCACTGCCTCCTTCATTAAGTTCTCGAGTGTCTTCTCCGCGAATACGGAGAAATATTCTACCCTACGCTAGGGATCCGAGAGACCTTCACATTGATGAAGGTAGACACTACGATAACAGTAGTGAGAGCGCCAGGGCCGAGGATGGGCTTTCACGTCCTCGACGGTCTCGTCCAGAGCCTTATCAGCTTGATGCGCTGAAGAAACTGCTCCATCGGACGTTGACACCTTCGATAGAAGAGCGAAGTGCGCTGGCGTTCGAGATTGGCATGTGAGTGTACGCTTCAGTAACAACTTCAGAACGAGTCGTTGATTATTCTCTAGGGATATTGGCAAGGTGACGAACTGGTTCCGTAATATTCGCCAGAACGCTCGCAAGCGCCGAAAGCGTCCAGGAGCTTCTGCTAGGAGTGCCAATCCCCACGAACACGATGCCTCATCTGGATCTTCCGTGTACGACGACGACGACGCCATGGACCTCGTCTACGAGGACATCATGGATCAGGAGATGGATGAGCGGAGCGAGGAGGAGTATCAAGAGGCCGTGACCCCCTTCACTGACGTATCATCATCCCCACCTCCAAATAAACGGCCGAGGTCGCATTTACCTGTCCATGACGGAATGGAGCCCATGGACGTGGGCCTCGTCAAGCCGTCCACTTTCCAGGAATTCAGAAAGGTCGTTGGAATGGCACCCGTCAGTGGTTCCAGCGATTATGACTTGGGGATGAATGCCATGACGTATTCCGGTGTAAAGATCGAGGATGCGCTCTTGTTGTTGAGTTTCCATCAGCATGTCGTCCATTAGGCATGATGTAGGTGCGCCATTGGTGTTCACACGGTAGGCTTCTCCACTGACACGTTGAATCAGCCCTTTGATGTGCTTGCTTTGGTTCTGTGACCACGTATCATCCTGCACTCGTTGTCATCGCTTGTGTCCTCCTATTCCACCTCAGCCTGCACATCGATGTGTTTGTGCAGTTCCTCCGCAGCATATCCGTTATTATTGATTAATTGTTCACTCTATTTATTTCCCGTTGTTCCGCCATCGAAAGGGATTGCATTTGTGCCTCTTCCACGATTTTCCTCTTGCTGCATATACTGTCCGCACTCGAAAGTTCTCGCCTGCATCCTTACACCACAGATAGCGCTTCGACAGAAACATTGTATGTTCCAATTTCACACAGCATGTGTCACCTAGTGTTTTTCCCCGACCACGTAGATAAATCATCTTGAAATCCAAAAGTCTGTTAAATTACAACGCGATACAGATTACGTGTGACGCGAAGAAAAGTAAATCCCCCAACCAGCCGTGGTCATACTGAGTTGCGTCTCGCACTCCTTCCTTTCCTCGCAGCTTTACCCGTCTTTGTGTTGGGTCCATCGATGGTTAGGCTAGGCAGCTTCCCTTCATCTTCCCAGCGGTCCAGTATCTCGACTGTCGCCCGATACCCCTTCTTCTCGATTTCGTCGCACTTGCTGAACTGAAGGGTACCGTACTGTGAACGATGGATATATCAATATTATCGCCGACTCTGCTTGATGGATGATCGCTTACCTCCTGGACTGGCATCTGCATATACAAACACCCACGAGTAACTTTGGCTTCCTCAAGCGTCCGGACGCTCGAAACACTGAACGGAAAGGAAAACGGATGTATCAGAACCCAAGCCGCGTCCGTCGCATGTAAGAAGACAAAAAAACTCACTATGCCAGTCGGCTCTGTATCTCGGGTATCGTCGGTATGTTGCGCATGTTCGAGAAAGGATTCCATCTGTTCAGGACGAGCCACCATCCCGACAAGGAATCGCCAAAGTTTCGAGGTGAGTTGTCGTCTATCTGCGAGCGGGATGAAGTATGTACAAGTGGCATTTGCAAACTGCGAAGGTGACTTACGGAACCGACGTCTACTGCAATGACGACATTTGCTCCCATAGAGAACATGGTCGATACCTGGAGAAAGGGTTCACTCAGCAGTCTAAGAAAAGCGATTTATGTCACTCACAGGTAGGTTGTCAACTAGCCACGACAAACCAGTTCAGCTCAGCACGACGAAGAACATGATGGAAAACTTACGATAACCGCCATCAACGAGCATGCTACCATTATCACACAATGGGGGCAACAAGCCAACCAGGGTCATGGACGCACCTAATAAAACAACGGCATGAGAAATAGCATACATGGAGTGCAGTAACGTACGGATGAATCTCCAAGCATAACCAGTTTCGTGTATCTCCATTCGCGACGTGATAATGTTGGTCGTGTTGCAATAATATGGCAACCACATGTCCTCAATATGAAGATCGTAGAAAGCCTGAGATTGCTTAGCATGGCTTCGTAGGCTATTGCGATTGTTTACCTTATAGATCGTGCGATTAAATTCGTGTCCCTGCCCAGAGAATTATTAAGGATCTCGTCTTCAATATGAAAACATCTACCGTTGTGTATGCCACCAGCGGATAAGTGACATCGGATAGCATTCTCCAGATATTACTCATTCGGCTACTAAACTGTTTCGCCCGACTTGCACTGAGGATTATGTCACAGTCGCGTGCATATAGGCCAGCAATGAAAGACCCTATACTTGTTCCGGCAATGTGATCGATTGGAATGCCTCGTTCTTCCAAGGCCCGGATGACACCCTGAGGCACGAGGAAGTCAAAATTAGTATCCCCATGGAGATGGTCAAACGTTTGCTCACGATGTGCGACAACCCTCGCGCACCACCGCCTCCAAGCACGACTCCGACTGATTTACCACAAAGCCTCCTGGCTAGCCGCGTGAAATCGTTGACCATGGGGTGACGTTGAGGGCGTGCATGTGCTCGCACTCCTCTGTACCTCTGAATGCCACTTTGCACTTTATCCTTCAAGTTTTTGAATGCAAGGACTGCTTGGGGGTCTTGTGGGGGCGAGGCCTTGGCCAGAGGCAAGACAAGACCCTAGTTATGTGAATTACTAACATTCTGTGACGCATGGTGATATAGCACCCACCGGCAGCTCAACATGGATGTGTTGATGAACCCACGGTCGATTCTGCATGATACATTACGTGAGGTTTGACACCTTAGACCTTGTATGTACTGACCTTGAGCCACTCCCTTGTTGATCCAGGGGAAACTGATCGTTCTGAGTGGAGCAGCACAAGCTCCTTCCGAGCAGTAGTCTTCATTGAGAGTAAGAGGCGTTCATATTCCCCGATGCTCGGGTCATCCCCCAAACCAACAACCATAACGAAATCCGCCTAAAAGCATGAGCCACATATTTTGAATTGATGAACTGCGCCTACCTGTCGAATACAGGTTTGCGTCCAGGGGCTATTGACGGGTGAATCGGCAACGTAAAGTACAGTACGATATCTTTGTTCTTGATCAGCCAGCCACGCTGCAGCCTTGAGTTTTCCCATTCTGGAGAAGGCATGCCGTCCAAGGTGCCCTGAAACAGAGGCTTGGTTGAGATACGATGTCCTAGCACCTATCTCTTCCAATGCAGCCTTGAGCTTCCGTGCAAATGTGTCAATAGGAACATGGCGAGACACAGGTAGAACGGCTACGGTCTTCAGGTTTGTGTTATTCCGACCTAGTTCGATCGCAGAATTTGGACGATGAACGTTCGAGGATGCATCCACCTCATCGCGTACCCGAGATGCAATGGTACGGAGAAGCCTGGGAGTTCAGTGAGCATGTTAGCATAATTAAAAATCCCAACATACTGTGCAGTAGTGCGAGGATTGCTGAAAAGGACAGATCAGCATGACTGGGGCCCATCTACGTGAAACAATGGACTCACCGCGAGGAGATCGCATTGAAAAGTGTTTGTGGCATACGGATCAGCTCCGAATCACGTATGGCGTGCATCGTTGTTCGGCGCGGCGAGTTGGTGATCACGTCAAGCTCCCCAACTGTGTCTCCCTGACCATATTCACCGGTAATTATCACTTTCCCGCTCTCTCCCTCGGTTATGGAACGCAACCGCCCATTTATGACAATGTAAAAGCTGTCACTGACGTCCTGTGGCCTCCAAAGAACCTGGCCACCACTGACTTGCATCCAATCCAACGAGGCGTCAATTTGCAGTACTGTAATGAGGTAAGGAGATATTCTCTGGTGGTTGATCGCGGACACGCATACCAAGTGGAGAGAGCAATGAAATCAGCCTCTTTGCGAGCGTCAGCTGAACAATAGGTCGTTTCTCCAACAATCGTTCCAGAGCTTTGGCGGGCAAAAAACCAACATATGCATCCGTCTTGGCCTGGATGTCGACATAAGAAGGTGTACTGCAAAGCGAAGCTGGTACGGCTTCAGTTGAGAGTGTAACATTGCGAGGTGTTACATACCGAGATACCCTGCAATACCTCCTGGCTTTACGGTGAAAAGAAGTTTGCGCGTCTCCCGGCCACCACTATCTGACTTTGTCTGATCAGGTGTAAATATCGACTCTGTATCGGAACCTGATGTCTTGGATTGTGATGCTAGTGGAACGGGATATTGCGGCTCCGTCGGAAGGAGTATGTCTAGGAACCCCTCGATGACGTAGTATAGACCTATCGTAACCATCAGTCTTGGCATCTCCTTACTAGAAGACACCGACCTGTGTTGCGTTCACCCGTTTTCACAAGGGTGGAGCCGGCAGAGAAGAACAGGATTTCTACTTCATTGTCCAAGCCACTCATGTAGCCAGTGACATTCGAAGAACTCCCGGTTGCACTAGACATGTCGTCTCCAACATCTAGAAGAGAGAGTGACCCAAAGGGAGAGGTAAACATCCCCGGCGGTGACTTTGATGCATCGAAGGGTGGAAAAGCTGGTGAGGCTTCGATAGACTCTCCTCCGCTAATAGGAGGTTGTAACAATCCAATGGATTTGGCAATGCAGGACATGACTTCATCGCGCAGGTCGAACTCGTCCCCCGGGAGACGGGCCGTGAACGATATGTTCTTGTAAGTGGCAATACGAGGTGTATTCAAGATGGTGAAGGTACGGGAGTGAGATTTGTAGCCGTCACTCCCATGGCCGATTGAAGTAATGAGATCGCCTGCTTGGACTTGCTGGCGCGTTCGAAGAGGGAAAGTGCGCGCGGGTATCGCACCTATGGGACTTTCTGCGAGCCTTTCTCTTGAACCAGCCGTGCTGGCACTGCTGTTAACTTTACCGGAAGAAAACACGGATGGCGAGGGATCGTGGCTGAAATAGTCGCTCTCGGAGTCGGATTCCTGGACTGCGACATCATCAAACCGTTGACGCAAAGAATGTAGTCCACCGCCTTCGTAGAATGAATTTGGCAATGGATGACATGCGATTTCGTTAATTGCCTTCTCAGTGCGGAGGACTTCCGTCGTCAGTCCTAGGTATTTGTGGGCCGCATTAAAAGTTACTCGCGAGAATCTTGTCAAAATTACTTTCGCGAAAGGGTTATCTCGTGATGCAGGTTTGATTGCTAATACTTACCTTGAACGATATGACCTGTCGCTTTTGGAAACTTCTTGGTGACTCTTCGAAATGCTTCAGCTGGGATAACTGCAAGTGTGCTATCTTCTGTCGCCCGTCCAACAATGCCATGGTGAATCTGAGATTGCTGAACGGAATCAGACCGCGGAGGTGAAGGCTCATTCAAGAGAGAGTGGGTTACACCTGGCACCGCCGGGTGAGCCGTCGATCCCGAGGACGAGACTGACGCCGTCCGGTTGCGGGACAGAGGAGTGGGAGAGGATTGCTCAAATTCAAGGTCGAGATGCGATACGTCCGTATTTATTCGTCCGGGATGTTTGTGCGGAAGAGTTAATTGGATGGGGTGATCCGAGGAGGGTGTATCGCGCACGTCCTCCTGCCAACTCAACTTGACCTCGTCTGTAAACAAACTGAGGATGCTGAAAAGACTGGACAGCGTGCCTCCGCTCCCAACTTCGTTAATTAATTGATATCCATTCATATCTTCGTCGTCCCAAGAACCATTTTGTAACGATCTCTGGCCAGTTCGGCCGAATACTTGGACGGTTCCATCTATGACACAATAGAAATTGCGATCTTGTTCGAGTGAGATACTGTCTCCTGCAATGAGGCGTCTGGTCTGTAGATGCCTAGCTAATTCGTGAAAAACCTGCCATACATTCGGATGAGCAGAGGAGAGCTAAGACGACAAGGTGATACTGACTGGCTTTTCAAGAAACCCAAAGACGCGCACGGCTTGCAGGAATTCGTCCAAGTAATTATGGAACGCTGGAGGTGATTCTGTCGTATTCACGTCCGGATGTAGGGCATTGACATCTGGTTTGACGAGCGGCGGCTCTTTGAGCTGTGAGTAGGTATTGAGATATCGCAAGCGAATCCAGTAGTTCAAAGCGACTGCTGACGCGGCGAAAAGGAATGCAAAAGACCAAAAGTTCAACTAAGAAGGTCACATCAGCACTTGTCCATGCGCGATGGGGAAATGCTGACCGTCAGTGTCATTGAATACGAGAGCACGAAATAAATCAAACGAGGAACCGAGATCGTCGCAAATGTGATAAGCGACTTGATCCATGAAAGCATCCACACTAAGCAAAACTCGTTCAGCTCTTTGAGGTTGACTAATGATCAAGCTGAAGGACGCACAGGTTACCCAGAAACATGCCGACAAGAGGGAGAGGAGAGGATGTCTGCCATCGTATTCTGGAGCGGGAGGGAACGTCTCCATCGTGGTCGCGGTTGAAGGTCAAGACCGCCAGACGGCACTGGGAATTCAAAGGGTCAGTAAATACTTGACCTGAGGTTTCTTTACATAGTCGAACGCGGTGCGGCAAACGGGCTTGTAATTCGTGGCTGTGCCGCAGCACTCTGTAATGGCAGCGACCTCCGCGCCGTCCTCTGCAGATCTCCGGTCCACATCAGGCGTCGAACGCGACAATGAGCAAATATTGGACGTCCAGGTGCTGAAAGACGCGGCCAAAAAGGCTTTGGTGAATGCCCTCAATTCAGCAAGTTTCCCCACATTTCGTAACCCTGCCCGTGTTCACGGATTTCCTAGGTGAATGGCGCAAAGACGCTCGTGCTCGACTCAACCCTCGCCGGGCCCTTGGGGCTTGTTACGGAAGTCGCGCTCCTGAAGGTGTTTTTCCTCCGGAGCACACCTCGTGTGGATCCTGATCAGTTGGTAGAACCATGGCGTCGACAAAATGTTCTGGCTCGAACCGGGCCCTTTGACCTCAACTACCACGAATATCATTTATCTTTGCAGACCTCTCATCAAATACGTGAAAATAATCGCGGGTCAGTGATGTCCGCTTCTGCACGCCATCTCTACCAACAAACTGTCAGACCAAATCAAGAGGTCTTCCAAGGAATCTCACAAGTATAGGTACACGCTATTCCTTGTCCCCCGGACTTCGATCCTTGTTTCTCGTATACTGGAGGAAGAAGGTGTACTTGGCGACTTGACTATTTCATCGTACAACCTACAGTTTATACCCGTCGAGGAGGATGTCATTTCACTTGAACACGACAGCGCATTCAAGGAGCTATGGGTCGTGAGTATATCTTATTTGGGATAATTGTGTATGGTTTTGTCTTTAACCTTCCTCAAAGGATGGCGATGAGACCATCATATACAACTCGGCGTTGGCCTTGGATGCTCTACAGCATACATTCAGTCGGTTTCCTCGTATCATCGGCAAAGGAGATTACGCTTCGGTAATGGCATAGATGATCAGATCCCCGTTCGCGGACTAATTTTCGAGGCAGAAACTTGCTACGCTCTTAACCAAACCTCTTCCCGAGCAGCCGGCAGCCTCTGCTGATCCGCTGAATCCTCCCGCGCCGTTTGACTCCCTGATCATCTTGGACCGACATGTTGATATGATCTCCCCATTACTGACTCAGTTAACGTACCAGGGTCTTATTGATGAATTAATCGGCATCAAAAACTGTGAGCGTCTGCGTGCTCGCAGTTAAGTGGTCTTCTCAGTCCTTCCTAGCTCAGGTCGAACTTCCTCTGAGCCTCCTGAGCCTACCCTCCGCACCAGGCTCGACGAATCCAAGTACCTCGCAGCCATCTGCGACCATAACGCCCGTCACAAATGAGAAGACGAAGAAACATCTCTTGTCCGCGGGGACGGACCCTTTATTTGCAGAATTGCGGGACTTGAATTTCTCCTCTGTTGGCAAACGACTGAATCGTGTCGCGCATCGGATTGACGAGGACTACAAAGTAAGAAAGGTCACTTTCGAGATCGCACTGTCTCATGCACCACACAGGCTCGCTTACAGGCCAAGACAGTAGCACAGCTCCGTGACTTTGTTGGCAAGCTGGGTGGACTGAGAACAGAACATGAAGCTTTAAAACTACGTGGGTAATTCCATGCTTTTTGTCCCCACTGCTTTCGATGTCGGATGTCAGATACTGGTCTGTCGGAGATGTTGGTCCCGCAGACACGGACAGAACTATTTAACAAGTCTCTGGAAATCCAGCAAAGTGAGTGATTTGGCGTTGAGGCTGTGTATTGCTGAATGTCGAGTTTCATCCGATCCTCAAAGATCTTCTTGCTTCGTACGAGACCACAGCGCAGATCAACACTATTGAGGAAATGATTGCGCAGGGGGCGGATATGCCAACTGTTGCTAGACTTCTTTGTCTTGCGAGTATAACCACAGGCGGTATCAAGACTCGCCTGCTGGAAAATGTGAAGAAAGAGTTTCTCCAGGTAAGGTCCGGTACCTGACTTTCCTGTGTCTTTTGCTGATTTTTTCCGCCTTTCCAAAGGCTTACGGATATCATCTGCTGCCTCTTTTGCTTTCCTTGTCTGCGTCTCCCCTTTCCGTGCTCCTACAAAACCCACTTCCTGCGTCAACAGCTGCGCCGAATAAGTTGCCATTTACCACTGTGCGCAAATCCCTGCGTCTCTTAATCGATGACAACCCGGAGGCTCTGGAGGAACTCGAGAATGATATCAGCTATGTATACTCCGGTTATGCGCCAGTCAGCGTTCGGCTAGTCCAATGTGTCGCGCAAAAAAGCGGTGTCATGAGTAATCCTGCGGAGAAGGCCAGTATGGATGACCGAGACGGCAAGGGGAAAGGACCGACCTCCAAGAAACTTTTTGCGCACCCTATTGTCGGTTGGAAAGGTTTCGAGGATGTTCTATCTACCATTCCGGGAAAAACCTTTGACATCGTGCAAAAGATGCCTAGTGGGACTGGACCGGGGACTCCATCTATTTCTGCGCTTCGTAAGTGCGGATATTTTGGATTGCTGATAACGTCGATAACTGAGCGTCCACATGATTTCCAGTTCAATCTCATGAGCAACCAACCACGACGGTCGTATTTTTCCTTGGTGGGTGTACGTATACCGAAATTGCAGCTCTGAGATGGGTCAGTCGGCAAAACAAAGGTAGGACTGTTCCACATACATTTGAGAAACTGGTGCATTGACTAGTGCAGGTCGGAGATTCTTGATCGCCACTACTGGAATCGTGAGCGGCGCAAGCTTGGTGGAGAGCATGACCAACGAAGGGAGCAGAGGGCCTGGAAAGTGAAGCGTCTGATGCTGTCGTAGGCTCAATGCCTCGTGTAAGGCCACGTTATGACGTGTCCTGTCCTACCTGAGATGTTGGGATCGCGGTGCAATATTTTGATTCGTCCTGTTCTCTCCGGTGCTGTCTAACCTACAGGATGCGCGCGAATTTTATTGCCCCACCAATAGAACAGACCGCCCCAGTACATCGGTGGGGTCTTGTCTATCATGGAACGAGAAGCAGCTGGATTTTGCATCTGACAACGACCGTGCGGACCTCATGGTGATTCAACGAGAACAGGACGCGTCCCGTTTGATGGACTTTTGAGAAGCGGACCGGGGGTATTACACCCCCTATCAATACAATGGTTCAATTCAAGGCGGTGCGAATACATCTAGGGCGGTATCCTGGGCGGCCGAAAATTTTCCCTGCCTTCAATTAATGCGGCAGTAGGCTGACTCTAAGCTGGCCACAGGAAGACGTATGTGATTATTCACCCATCCCAGGCGAACAGCCCGCAGTCGCGAGCTGCCCACGTTGCCTCGATTTTATTGGACCGCGTTTAAAACGGACGAAAAGTTTGATTGCAACGCGTCGAAGTTGTGGAGGTTGATGGATGGTTGCAGGCTTTACGTTGTTTTACAAGGTGTGTCTGGGGTCCTTCTCAGCGGGTCCTCGAGAGAGCCCGCCAAACTTGAACTTGCTCGTATAAGGTCCGGTCAACGCAAGCCAACATGAACCTTTCCACCCTTCTTCAGACAGCCACACTTGCTTCGATTCCCCATCCTCTTTCAGCTTTCCAACACACAAAAGTACGTAGATTCAACCACTGGTCCCTCAGTTCGCTTCTTATTTTGTTGACCCTCTTTCTTGTCTGTTCGTCGTGTTCCGGAACCGCCCCTGTGACTGGTCTGTGCGTTCTAGGGTTTAAATTTTCCCCAGTCTACGAAATCAGGGTAGTCACCCTCGCACTCGAACGCAGCGATGCCCCCACGTGCAACGGAAGGAAAGACAGCAGCGGAGAAGCCGCCAAAGAAAACGAGTTCGTCCTTTTTACACTCGTCATCGTTTTGCCGGTAGTAACGCAACCTATCCGCAGAGTCGTCGGCCGGGGGTGGCGGACGAAAGAAACTCAGCGCCTTTAACAAATTCATGCAATCTGAAATGGCACGACTAAGGGAGTCTGATCCTGACATGCCCCATCAAGAGAGGTGAGCAGTTTGATCCAGAACGTGTCTCACTCCGATGACTCACTGTCTCTGAGTAGATTCAAGCTTGCCACTTCCAACTGGAAGAGGGCAAAGGAGAATCCCAGAGCAACTGCTGCTTGATCCCCTCGTCACCGTCGTCGAACTTGCACGTTTTCACCTTGTACCATGTTTGGCAACTTGTGCATGCTATTTGTTGGTCTGATATTCTTATTAGTAAAGGTTTTGGTTTCGCTGTATTAAGCTGTTTCATGTTTTGGGATGTCTCATGCAATGACTGGTTTGTTTTTGCCTGCTATTTTTCAACCTATTCACGTTCTAGTCGGATTGTTGTCAGTGATCAACGTTAACGCCGTTTATTGCCATTTGCTGTCATGTCGGAGCAGAAATTTTCTTGAGTATCGAGGCGATGGTTGAGGGGGCAACAGAGTGGAATTCAAGTTCTGACCCCTGAGTGCTTGAGCCGCCTCATTCCAGCTTGCTCAAGCGACCTACTGTCCATCGATATCGTATCTTTTCCTGTATCATCTGCTGTCTTCTCAGACACCCCCTCGGCTAGCTAGTAGACGTCTTATCTTCTCTTTCTGTTCACTTGGCCCCATGAAGCACCTCCAAGACGTCGATAACTCCGAACCCGATGACGATCAGGCCTCATATAAACCCTCCATTCCATCCCCGTCCCCATCCACCTCGCCCTCGCCTGTCTGCACGCCCTCTGCCCACCCGTTCATGGCCCATCACACGCTCTCGGAACATTCGGATCCAACTCCGCACCCCTCGGATTCGGGTGGTGTCGACCCCATACCGATCCATACTTCCGATCCACCCGGCTTGCCAGTCTCTCTCCTTCCTTCTCCATCTCATTCATTCTTGATCGAATCCCCACCACCTCTTCACCCCATGTGTGACTCCCCACCCCATGGCGAGCACGCACTATCTAATCTACCCGGCCCGTCTGTTCCAATTGATGCCGCCTGTCCAGAGGGCACCCCTGCCTCATTGGCCGACAAAGGCAAAGCGAAGGAGCTCCCTCCCACGTTGCCTCCTCTGTCGCTCTCGCCTTCTGGCTTGGGTTACAGTATCGACGAGTGGTCATCCACACCAGGTCCATCCTCATATCGGTCGACTTGTGCATCTCTCCGTACAGCTTCCTCGAGTCATTCGCCCTCCAGTTCGATAGAGAGTACCATCGTACAGGTAGACGAGCCTCCTACACTCACCAAAGTTCCTTCCCGAACAAGGTCCCTGTCCAACCTTTCCGTCCATTCCACTACATCATCCATGTCCAAAATCAAAATCAAACTCGCCGCGTCTTCCAAGGCCCCAGTCAACCTCGCGCGGAGGCTGCTGTCTAGAAACAAGGCGGATGCCACAGGGTCCACAGTAACAGAACCAGCAAACGACCTTGCTGACCCTATGGGAAATGATTTGTTGCCGATTCAAACGGGAAACTGCTTCTTCCCGTGGCAAGCCAAGGACATTACGCGAACATCTTCTCCCCGGGCTGGAATGGAAGTGGGCGTGACGCCTGTAACAGCGCCAGACGTAGCCGCTGTCTGGTGCCCCGACAATCGTCGTTCGGACGGGGTCGTGAATTCAAGGGGAAAGGGTCGTTCCTACTCATCCCCGTTCCCCAAGTCCACATTTGACGTCATTCCCCAAGTGGACTTTGAAGATAGCATCATGCCTCTGCCGCTTCATGCCAGAAATTTGTTCGACGAGATGCTACCAAGGGAACTTCGGCTTCGTGTGCTCTCTGCTTTGATCGCGCTCCATGAAGCGGATCACGAACAGCTGAAGAGCAGCGGCAAGTGGTCGGTCCTAGCAGCGGGTTCGTCGAGAAATCGCTGGGTTGGACGAAATCGTGCAATGCGAGAGCTTGTCAAGCTAAGCAGGGTGGGTATCGTTGATTCCTGTCCTGTCAATCCTGTCAATCAACTATGACATCAGGTGTCAAAGTTATGGCGTACATTGGTCTTTGACGGTCAGCTCTGGCAAGATGTTGATCTGCAGGCGTTCCCTGCCACGTCTTCCAGCTTCCTTGCTTCTCTTGTCGAACTCTCAGGTCCATTCATAAAAAACCTCGATTTGTTGGGACACACGTACCTTTCACCAACTGCGTTGATCGATATGGCTGGCGGCCTTTGCGTGCGCTCCGCACCCATGGTGAACTTCACATACACGCAGCTAACTGCGATCACTTTGCAAGGCTGTACTGCACTGACGACGCAGTCGCTCCATAGTCTTCTCATTCGGTCACCATTTCTGCGTAGCTTGAACGTGAAGGGGCTAGGGGCCGTCACGAACGCCACCTTTGATGTGCTTGCGCTTTGCTCGCATCTTACATCACTGAATATGAGCCGGTGCGCGAACATTGATGGGGGCGGGGTTTGCGCATTCGGAGCAGCGGTGATGGCACGAGGCGCTCGCCTCGCGCTGAAGGAGCTCTGGTTATGTGGGCTTCCCGGGATTGACGACGACACGCTGGCGACATTGGGGAAAGCTGGACCTCATCTTGAAGTCCTTGATCTGAGCTACTGCCGTAGCCTGCACAACTCCGCTTTGGAGGCATTCGTATCTTGCGCGGAGAAGGAGAGAGATTTCGGAGACACCATTTCGTTGACATCTCGGCAAGCAGGGAGGGACCCAAGAGATTGGCGTCGATACAGGCGACGCGTGACGGTCCTCAGACATATCTCACTCTCCAACTGTATCATGCTCACAGACACCGCTTGCTCGAACCTCGCTCATTCAGTTCCTCGTCTGGAGTTCCTCGAACTCGCGGGAATAGGGCAAACGCTCAAGGACGATGGCCTTGTACACCTCCTGGGTACCACGCCGTTCATCCGGAAACTCGACCTAGAAGACGCCTCCGAGATCACGGATGCAGTCCTCGAGGTGCTTACTCCGGAGCCTGCCATAGAGGCAGAGGGCTTGACTTTGTCCGCGACGACAGAACCACTCCACCCTGGTCATGCCCTGGAACACCTGACAGTGTCATGTGCGACCAATTTAACCGACGATGGATTCAAAGCGCTCATTAGCGGTTGCCCGCGACTACGGGTTCTGGAGGCTGACAGCACGTCTATATCCGGGACGGTGCTCAAAGACTTTGTTCGACAAGCCTGCGAACGAGGCATCAGCGACGCAGGGCTGGTCGTCGTGGATTGTCGCTCGGTAGGGGAACGCGCTGTCAAGGACGTGGTGGTGAACACACGCCCGCGCAAGGGATGGCGCTCGTGGGAGGCGAGGAAGCTCGGTTATTTGGATGGGCGAGATGGCGAGGATCTCAAAGTCGGACAAGACGAGTGTGACGAAAAGAGGGTGGTGATCAAGTCATTTTACAGCTGGCAGACGGTCGATGCAGTACGGCATGTCAGGGAACGCAAGAAGAAGACGAATAGGAAAGCGCAGAATGAGTCAGAACAGGTGAACGAGCCCGAAGAGGGTTGGAAGCTGCCCGGGAGGATGAGGTGGTGGGCGCCAAGTAGTAGGACATCTTCAGGGAACAATACGCCTGGTGAAGATGGTGGTCGCGATGGGTGTGTGATAATGTGACGATCATAATGTGTATTTTTATCTTGAACTGTATGCTTTAGTATTTTTCCGCTTTCCTTTTGTGTCTACTAACTGTTCCAAACTTACGTGCTGCGAACCAGTAGGATAGGATGATCTACGTCTGTATATCTAGTGGACATCAATCTATAAACGTGTAGCGGGTAAGAGGAAAGCATCCTACGAGAGTCACGAGTCTTTAGGCTTTTTTGCTTTACGCTTTGCCTTTTTCGCAGCTTTTTTCGCCTCTCGATCTTCTGATGCTGAGACAGACGCCCCTCGTGATGAGTCGTTGGCTGATGATGATTGTACTGGTGTGGCAAGCTTTGCATTATTGCTGTCGTCTGTCGTCTGGAGTGTCGACTCAGAGAACGATAGATTTTCGTACCCTGCGGTACATGTCAGAACCCGGGCGATACTTTGGCAGGGTGTAAGGAGGCTCACCAGAGAAGGGGTCTACACGAGGTCTTTTACGCCTTGATGAAGGAGCTTCCTCACCCTTGGGCTGTTCTTCCTCTGACGCCCGTCCCTTGCCCTTATCCAATCCCATAGACCTCGTTTCTTCAGGCGAATCATTTGCTGTATCCATAGCGTCATCGCCCTCGACAGCCGCCTCCTCATCAAACACTTCAAGACCCTCTTCTTCCTCACTCCCCAATTCCTTGAGTTCCTTCTCGTACTCTGCGCGCGCCATCATTTTGCTAGTAACCCTGACCGGGACACGCTCGCGATTGGAACTGGAACTCGCCACAGTCGCAGCGTCCGACGGTTCGTCGACCAATTGCGCATTCTTGGCCTGAGCAATGGCATGTTTGATGAACCGACCTGCGGCTGCCTTGTCTATTCCGTGTTTTCCTATCACACGTTGTCAGTGGAGATGTCAGGTCTAGAAAGCGATGGGAATTATACTTTTTTGATCAGAGTCTTCGGCATGCTTGATCTTATCAAAGTATTGACGGATGCGTTCCTAGAGGTGTGTTTGTTAATTGGGATGGACCACGCATCAGAAAGGAACACGCACGAGTTCAGCAACGACCGGGTGTGTCTTTGGATCTATACCACGACTTCTCAGATACACTGCGAACGAGCAGAAGAAAGAACGTCAGAGCCGGGAGAGTGTGAACGTATGTTCGAGCCACACCATTGCGCTCACTTACCAAAGACAAGGTCGTATACGACATAGGGTATAATGACTTGCAGTTTCGCCTGTTGGATGGTATCGAGCGCGAGTAATGTTTCAGGGAGGGATTGTGCAAACAGCGGTTCGAGCTGGGCTTCGAGTTCGTCGAGCGACTTGTCGAGCTTCGTGAGTTTGGAACGGACTTTGGTGGTGTCTGTCGACATGACGCGTCGCCAAAAAAAAAAAAGGTGATTGTATGATTTTCGTGGTGGACAATGCAGGGCACCACTAAATTCTAATTTTAGAGAGGGTCATGTGGGATCCGCTGCCTTGGTGGCGGTGCCACTTTCGGTTGGTAAACTCCATCATGGTAAGGCTCGTGTTCTTGTCGTTCTGTTCGCTATCCGACGTACTTTGACACAGTCGTCCGAGTTAAGATATACCGCAAACACGCAGCTGGAGCACTGTGAGTTTAGAGAGGTTCTGGGTTGACATCGATGCTGACATTTCGTGCAAGTGCATGCTAGATATACTGGAACAGGTGCGTATTCAATCCTTCTCAAATCACTTTTTTTTCCTGACGACATGCGCTATCTCCAAGGACATGCCGACTTGACTAAATTGTAGGTCACACATTAGCTAGACTGGACACATCGCTCATGCGCACTCCCGCAGTGACTGGGTAACTCACCAACACCGAGACACGCTCGCGTCCATCGTTGGCCACCCTCCGTTGACATCCTATCTTGCCATTGCGGATGGGGAAGCTATTGGAAGAGTAAAGTTTGAGACGGCAGAGGTATGGTTCGTGGGGTTGTAATGTTCGTGGTACTAACGTATTCGGTCTAGCGGATGCTCCAACCTTGCGGCCCACCGCCACGCAAAGATGAGGATTGAGGCTGAGCAGAGTTATCACATGTTTCTTATCCGTTTATCCGTGCCGTGCCGTCCATTGGAGCTATACGCACTGGGTGTTATAAAGCATTTCTCAAAACTGCATGTACGATCCTTGGGATGTATGCTCGCGGTGCTTGCGACGTTGGCGTACAGCGACCCTTTTCACGATAGGTGTTGTCGATCCTGCGAATGGAGTCTCGTTCAACAATCTTCATTTCGACTACATATCTTATTACATGACTGATGGCGGACCTACGCTGACCTTTGGGACATCGCGGAAGATACCATGTAGTGATGATATTATCTCCGCTCTCACTCCTGGCAGTCTTGGCTGATGGGCCAACTTAACTTGACAGTGGTGATTGACGGTGGTTGTAGACTGGTTGATGAAAGAACTAAGTACCCTACGACAAGTGCCACGGTCGATTCGTCGTCCACTTTGCATGTCCAGTTCTAGGATGTTCTAGTGGCTGTGATTCGAGATGTGAAGCAAATCGGTAGTCGACTTGCTAGCTACAGAATCGTGGATCCACCTACTAGCTGGGGTAGATTGAACGGATCGCCAATTTAATATCCACTCGTTTATTAGCTTCATTTTTTTTGGAAGTCTCCCATGATCACACGATTCGAAGAAAGTGCGCATGTACCGCCTCAGCATTACCTTGACGGATATTGATGTGCCGGTACAAAATTCTAACCCCTTCAGGCTAACACTTCTCATCGCCATTGCCCTGGCGCGACCCCCTCAGGTCCATCATTCAACCAGCAGCTGCGTCCATGTGCCATAATCAAACGGCAGCTTGGATGGTTGAACGTATCTCCGATGTCCTTCCGAACTATCTATATACTGCAGGCATCTTTGTTTCCGTGCGGACGGAGATATTTCCTTTTGTGGTTATGGCTTTGTTCCATTGGAGCTGTGGCCCCGGGCGTACACATGTGTCAGACTAGGTGTGTTGTATTTCGTCTTTGGTTTGGTGCTGCTAGTTCTGAGTAGGTTCGAGCGTCTTTTTCGTCGGATTTTGCGTGGAATATGCGCTGAGATGACGAATCTGTTAAGATCAGGGGACGAGCGATGATGAATGACACATCCGAGTATGGTCGGCGATAGTTGGTCTTCCCGAAGGCTATTACTAGGGTGCAGTGCCTTCCCATCCCTGCTCCCGTCCTTTGTCAACAAAGCACGTCCGTCCCATCCACCCCGCTCCACCTCGTGTTCGTCCCCATCCCTTTGTCTGCTACACACAAAGGCCTTTGATCCATCGCTTTGACCCTCACCCCAGTCTTATACCCCGACATGCTCCACAACCTTGCTGTACCGTTCCCCCTTCTCCAATCAACCGACGACGACGACTCCCCCTCAGACAGTTCCCACTCTACCCCGCGTTCTTCTTTCCTTCTGCTTCTCGATCCCCCTGATCTACGGTACGACGACGATCTCCGTCGTCGCCCTCGTTCTCTGTTTAGTATCGACTCAGGCTACTTTGGCATAATGGGAAAGGAATCCCCCATATCCAAGTCCTTCAACGGAAAGCCATCCGGGACGGATTTGGGCCATTCTCTCGCTCCCATCAATAGCGCTCCCGACGCCACCCAAGAATCCCCAAAGCGCGAAGGCGTCATTAGGAGTTTTCTGAGGAAGAAGAAAAAGTCCACGACCTCTCCGTCACCACCGGAGTTGGACCCCTTCGCAATTGGCCTTTCATATCGCGGTCCGGTAGATGACCAGGTTTCGAAACTACAATCAGCTCCTTACTCACTTCCTCCTCCGCGATCGAACGCGCGCGATCCTTCCATAGATGCCTTTGAACGACAGGATCGCTTCGTCGTACGACGAGGAATGAAGCATCATCCATATTCACGTGACGATGCTCCCTATATGCTTGCCTATGACAGGACTCTATTAGACAAGTATGGTTTCTTCCGTAATTGGTCGTCTTCTCCCTCTGACCCCCGTTCAGTGACAAGTTCTCAGAAATTCTGTTGCGACGTCTTAATCATAATCACTCACCGTCATTCCATGATTTCACACATGCCGTGCCAAAGTCGATTCTAGACCTTGGGTGTGGACCTGGCGGGTGGGCAGTGGAAGCAGCAGAATTCTGGCCATCTTCTCAGGTCATCGGTTTTGATCTTCTTGATCCCGCTCGCTTGCGTGGCGGTGCCGAATCCCCGAGCAACGTACAATGGAAACAAGGCAATTTGTGAGTGTTCCCAGTGACTTACTAAACGTCGTCTATTGCTCACGAATTCACGTAGCGTTAAATATAAACTGCCGTTTCCTAAGAACACGTTTGATCTCGTGAGAATGGCTAACCTGTCGCTCTGTGTTCCATACGAGCGATGGGAGCATGTCTTGTCAGAAGTCAGGAGAATTCTGGCACAGGGCGGACGCCTCGAACTGATTGACGACTATCTCCACTTCCCGTACACCAAGCGCCCGCCACAGCCATCAGCGGATTCCCACGGTATTCCAAGCGTGCAGCAGCCATCCTCGTCATTCGACGATGACGACGACGACGACGATGTTGGGACTGAAGAGGACACAGATGCTGAGCGGCGAGATGGCGATGGCGATAATGACGACGACGACGACGATTTCGTGAGCACCAAGAGCCGTCTGTCCTCTCTTGTCGACACCGATGATTTTCCCCCTCAACCTGCTTACGATCCGGTCTCTGAGTGGAATCAATATGTAGACAACTCCAAGGCCCTGGAGAAGCTCTTTGAAGACATGCTGTCGCACAAGTTCTCCGTACATCCACGCCCAGGCAAGTTCTTTGACGAAGTCATCGACAAGGTTTTCGGGCGGTACAACCAACGCAGACTTCACGAGTTCAATTTGTACCTAGCGCCACCTTCAAGCCAGGACTCTGATGATTCTTCTATCGGAAGTTCGGAGGGCCAGGGTAGCGCTGGACTCAAGAAAGCCGGCAAGGATTTCGCTAAATGGGTGGCAAACGTCGAATGGGACAATTACAAGGAGAAAGAAAAGAAACAGCGTACGAAAGGCGACCGTTCTAGTGGAGAAAGCCTACCTAATCTTTCCGCGGTTCCTGATACGACCGGTGCCAAAGCTGCTGGTCGCCTTGGAATCAAGCCCACCCCACCTCAGTCATCCCACCTCCACCCTACCCAATCTCCTGGTCTCATTCTTTGGCCTGCCACGTTCATCCCTATAGCCCCTTTTGAGCTTGAAATGCACGCATGCAAACACTTGCATTCACTCATCGGATGTAAGGCTGCGCTTACGGAATTCTTACAAGATATCGCTCGAGAACAGAAGCTGTCCTTTGACCAGCAAATGGTAGACGACCTTATTTGGGATTATGAGAGGTACGTAGACATGGCACCAGACTGCGATTAAGGAACTTGATATCTTGCTAGTTTCCGTCGAAAACGGTTCAATTGGTCATCAGAATGCCCTGATTCCCACCTTGAACCCTCCGCCCCTGTCACGACACCTCGATCGAATACGTCCCGGAACTCACTCGAGGCCCCCTACCAAGGGAGTCCTCGCGCGGGCTCTGGAAGCATGAGTGCTCCACCTGACCCTCTATTCCCGCGTGAGAAACTTGACTTTGTGCGCTCCATCAGGGTGTACAGTGCCACGAAAGTGGACGAAGAAATCCACGTTTCATGACCGCCACGACCATCCGACTTTGCATGACTGTCTGCTTTTGATACCCATTTCTGCACGTTCTTCTCATTGATATATGTCCTACCTGTTTGACAGGACCCCACGCTCCTTGCTTTCCGCCTTGTATCCGTTTGTTATCCATGTGTTCATCACCATCACCACCACCACCACCATTCATTCCTGGTGTTTTCACTGTATTGATGTTGCATTAATTTTGCTTAGGGCACTCACTTTCCTTCGTAAAGGCCCAACGATTTCTAGATCACATCATATCCCATTCTCTGCATCCGCATGCCATTCATTAGTCACGTACAGTTACTAGCCTGGTTCAAGGACACGCATGCTCAGTTGTATTTTTACATTCCCTTGCAAGCAGTCTAATAAACACAATGATTTCATCCGCATCTATGTCTCAGCGTCTGTGACGATGATCGTTTCGACCTGGCATTGTACGGATATGCGAACGGACTCCATTTGCATGTCATCGCCTCTAAAGTGTAAGGAGCTGGATCTAGCCGAGATAATAGGGTCCCCGTCTGGACGGGAATACCGCTCGCGAAAGTCGAGGATGAGTCTCGTGCCGACGAGCACCTCGAGGAGCATGACGAACGGGACGCATACATTCGCGTACAGTTCCTGGGCAGACGGGAAAAAATGACAGAGTGGACATGACAGCGCATGTACACGGTCCAAGTTAGTCTGGTGGCGGACCACAGTCAGGGGTGACGACGTACGGTGACGCTCTGCCACAGACCCATGACGACGGCACAGGCGACGAGATTTCTATCATCAACGGTTGACGTGAGTTCGTTGCTATCACGGTCTGCTGTAATGTTTCGTCGTGTACTCACACGAAGAAGTAACAGAGACTGTCGCGTGCCAAGATGCGAACAAACGAGTTTACTCTAAGGCCCATTTCATCACAGGATTCTCTGTTGCGCTTCACGTTGTCGACGAACATGCGCGCGGCCAAAAGAAAGAGAAAGAACTCGAAGAAAAGGAAGGGGATGAAAATGTACACAAAGTTTCCGTTGATACCGGAGAACGTGCAAAATTGCTCTCCGGGAAGGAAATTACTCATCGCTAGAAAAAAAGGTCCTGACATGAGACTTGGAGGCGGATTGAAAGGAGGGGTTTGACAGACCTGCGAGAGGACTACGGGGCCCGATTTCCCGCCAGATTATGAACGAGATCGCGGCGATCTCACAAAAGAACAATGTGACCAATAGGATCAGGATTCGTCTGGACCGCCTATACATTGCATATATGCGGAGTTGCATGGTTGCTGCGGGAAAAACGTCAGCTACCCATGTCCTATTGGCGGGAATTCAACGACCTTGCGTGGCCCACGAGTATGCAAGTGCTCCCCATGCACGAAACTGGAAAAGCTGTATACCTACCCCAACAGTGAATTTTTTAAAGGCTGAACCAATCAAGAACACGTACATCTAATCCAAAGAAAATGTTGGACAGGTCAGAAACAATATTTTCAGAAGCGTTCACGTACTCCTTGAAAGTCGTCAACAAAACATGACGCTGGATGAAAGGTTCGATACTTACCTTTTGTGACATAGAAACCGAAAAGCATACTGTTCCAACAATCGAGTTACAGTAATCATAATGACGATAAAGCATGACAAAACTCACAACACAGGCCAGCTCTGGACAACACACAGCGCAGGCCTCAGACACGAAGACAACATTCAAACGCAGCGACATACATAAGAACAATATCGCCCAGGTATCGTTCCTAAGGAAAACATTAGGGTTGAACTCTTCCGGGCTACTTTGTTCTGCTTACAACGACGTACAACACCGTTACAAGAGACGGAGGTTTCATCTACGACAGCAGATACTCAACACGGGTGCATGCACGTCATCGGTTTGCTTACCCATATGAGTTCTACCTAATCCACGAACTGTCAGCAGCATTTCAAAGTACATAACCTTGGCCATGTCACTCACCTCGCGCCCAAGAGCGAGAGCTGTGCGCGAAGCAACGATTGGACAATGCATTAATTCAGTGCATCAGGGCAACTCACCGTGGTCATACAAAACAGCGCATGTGACGGCAACTAATGACGGTGGCGTTTGTTTCGAAAGGATGCGAAGATGACAAGTAACATACCTTGAACAGAGGCGTATAGATTGATGTCAGAGGGAGGTGCAGTACCTGGAGGGACCAGGCTCATCGTGAATGTATTCACCAGAGGTTAGAAGCCAAAGGTGGGGGAGTCCGGGGTGTGCATTCAGACGGGAACGACACGTTCCTATACCATCAACTTTTAACAAGGGGCTTGAGTGGAGTTGCCGCGCGCAGACAGGGTCCCTTTCGTTGATTCTGGATGGAGCTTCTGAAATGAATTGGCCTAAAGAGGCCTAGGTCCGGCTATGCTCATGCCACTCGCCAAGTGGGCGAACACCTCATGGACCAGAGACGCAGTCGATTCGTTACGGAGATGGAGTGTTTTTGCAGCGATTCTGCAACATATCCGGTTCAAAATAAGTGAGACGAAATCCGAGCTTGACTCTTCCAGAGAAGTAAGCATTGCGGGTGTAGAGAGCCACAGGGACTCTGACCATGAGTCACAACACGTACATGCCCCCTGAGGCATAAGGCAGGTAACCGTTAACGTCGGCTCTCGCGCTGGAGCATGTAAATTAAGGCAACCTTGGCATATGCGCTCTGGAGGTCTGGCCAGTGGCCTCGGGGCGAATTGTGCGGTGATTCATTTTTGTCGCTAAAATGCATGACGAAAGAGCTTGTCAAAATAACATACATGCTCGCGGGCTGAGTGGCTTTCGTACAGCATCAAGAAAATTTGAGCCTTACACTTGATTTCGACCGGCGGGTGGGTTGTGCCTTGGCTGTACCAGTCCGAACAGGCCTTGTAACATGTTGTGAGTCTACAACATTCTACGACGCGCCAGGTTGATCAACGGGCTGACTAAGTCGTATTGGCAGGGGCTACGCGTCTTGCGATGTTGGGACGCGTCAGCACCGTGACCGCCCTGCAACCAGTACAAGAGTTGACTACTCCCAGGTCACTGGGAGTCTCCTCAATACCCCACTGCCTGAACCTTAGGATCTGAACTTTCTTTCAACATGACCGAAACGTTTGTCAAGTCTTACACTCATATCAAGGATATGCCCAAGGCCGATCGCGCCTTGCCCATGTTGCAGCGCGTGGCCTCGCTGGTGAAGCCCATCATGCGAAAGCACGGTTGGGTCCTTCCTACACTCGCCGAGTTCTTTCCTGATAGTCCAAACTTACTTGGTGAGCTTTCCTGATGTGCGAGATTATCCTGCAGATCATGCTCAAGGGCGAGTATCGTAGGGCTGAGTGAGTAACAGGTGCTCAACACGCTTCCGTCGTACTGAACTAGCCTCGTCTTAGATATAAACGGTGGCGAGAAGATCCTTTTGAGGCTACGTCCAGCCTGGGCTCCTGATACCTTTCTTGAAGAGGATGCAGTGGTGCGAACGATGTTACACGAGGTGAACTTTCCTCCGTAGTTTAGTAGACAGTCCGTTGACCTATAAGCTTTCCTTGTCAGCTCACACACAACGTGCATGGACCCCACGATGAGAAGTTCTACAAGTTCCTCGCCGAACTCGAGGACGAGTATGACGCACTCCAGCGCTCTGGTTATGCTGGCGAGGGCTTCTTCACACCCGGTCACAGATTGGGTGCGGGTATCTCGCACGATCTCCCCCCGCATCTCGCCAGGGTTCGGGCCCTAGAAGCCGCGGAAAGGCGACGAAAAACAGAGACAATGACTCAAGGTGGCGGCAGGCTCGGTGGGAGGTCCAATGCACTTGAAAAACTAAGTCCCCGTGAACTCGCAGCTCGTGTAAGTTTGTCTTTTCCAAAATTCAGCAATGTCCGTCTTACAACTATGTCTCTCAGGCTGCTGAACGCAGAAAGCGGGATGAGGTGGCTTGCGGGTCAGGGTCTTCGTGGCCGCAACCCACCTCAGGGTCAAGTCGCGCAAGTAATACCCTGAATCCATCTGCTGACGGGCAATGGACTTGTCCCGTTTGCACCTTGATTAATGCAGACTTGACATTACAGTGTGACGCATGTCTTGCGGTGCGGCCAATCGACACTTCAGTCGGGTGGGCATGCACGACATGTGGAGAAAGGGACATACCCCATGAATTTTGGTCTTGTCGCTTTTGCGGAGCCATCAAGAATCACAACTAATTTTATTGATAGATGAGCATATTGTACTGATACATATTTGATATACGTCGAGTGTTACTGTAGTCACTTAATTATACGAGAATGAGATTAAGTTTTTCCGAGTTCTCGGGATCTGCTTTCCCTGACCGGTTTGTCCCTTGGAGCGTTTCCTTGACGATGATGGTCTTGTGCTTCTCCGTCTCAAGGATATACCATTGAACCGAGGTATTCCCGAGGTCATAATTGTCCGTTGTGAGGTGGAGATCCTGGAGGGTTGGTGTTCGCCCGCGATGTATTTGTTCTGGTCAAGCGCGAAAAACGTCATGGAAGGCCTGGATCATGATGCGGATGTCGATTTGCTAGACGATTGTCTGTTGGATTTGTCAGTCATCCGATGCGCTGGCTAGAAGCTAACCATCTCTTCTCGCCACGTCCAACGAATATTGCAATCAAACCTATCAGTATTCTGAATCTCATACTGTGGGGAAGGGGGAAGAGAGAATGGGGTGGCTCCCTTTGAGTCAGTCATTGTATGATCATCCAAACTCCCCCGTCTTAGACTCTTTGACTGATCGAGTTTGTCATTCTTTTTGCATATCCATGGCGACGGGTATAATTTCCACGTCTGCCCTGGCAGCGTCCTTTTGGTCACGAAAAGAACATCACATGCCGAGGATTGTTCCCTTGGGAAGGGGTTGCGTCTTAGCTTCAGCGACAGAGTAATGCGATGGACTCTGGCAATTATGGTTCTCAAGCATATTTTCTAGTTCACATGCCAAGCAACTGAAGACCTTAGTGCTTGCGTATTGAACAGATGCATACGCTATGTTCCTATCATCCGGGACATTCAGATTCATCTTCGCAAAGTTACGTCTCGTTACCGTCTAGGTATGCCCCTACCCCTACCCCTAAGGGCCCGTTGAGCTGCGCCGGGTGGAGCGCGTGGCCCGGGATTTTGCTACGTCAAGCATCCCGTTAGAACCAGCTACCAAGCATCGAAAAGACGACGTACTGCTTCGCTCTGCGGATTTCGCACTGTCTCGTCAACGCTGAGAATCAAGCAAGCTGCTTCGGTAGCACTGCTGATAGCATTCAGCTTCACGAGCGAGGGTTCCCACACAAATGCCTCCATGTTATCCCTCACGCCCTCGGCTCCGTCGACATCCACACCATACCACTTGTCACCGGCGGCATGTCTCATGCGGAGCTTATTTAGGATATCCGTGGAATCGAGTCCTGCATTGTCACAGATTTGGCGAGGAATGATCTCTAGCGCTTTTGCGAAAGCAGTCAAGATTAGCTGCTGCTTTCCTGGAATCGACAGTGCATGTTTTCTGATATGCGCAGAGATATCCATCTGGAAGTCATTTAATCCCAATCATGTTGTCAAAAAATGTATGAAACGTTACCTCCACGGCACCTCCCCCAGCAACCACATCGCCATTCCGAATGGCCCGTTTGACTACCATGATAGCATCATGTAGACTACGTTCAACCTCTTCGATGAACTGTTCCGCGCCACCACGAAGGATTAGAGTGCATGTCTTCGCCTTGGGGCACTCTTCGAAGATGTTGTATCGTTCACCACCAATTTGCCGTTCCTCGTACGAGCCACAAGTACCAAGATTATCCTGAGTGAGGTCTGAACAGGTCGATTGAATGGATCCACCAACAGCTTGACAGACTCTGCGAAGATCGCCGGCAGGAACGCGGCCAGCACAGAAAATGTCTCTGTCTGCGAACCACTGTGTCGCTAGGTCGCCAATCGGCAACTTGCTCAGCACGACTTTAGCACCGGTCTTCTCGATGGCCTCAAGCTTCCGGTAAATGATTTCCCATTCGGCGTCGACTATTGCCTGATAGTCCGAAACTGCTTCCACGCGAACTTCGGCGTTGTCTTTCTCAGCCTTGAGCTCAAGTTCCACGTTTAAACTGAGGATGAGGGGATTTTTAAAGGATTTTGGTTGCTGCTCTGCACCCGCGTATGTAAAAGTTTTCTTGAAAGCGACTCCTTGAATCAACAGTGAGTCTTGCATGCCGCCACCGGGGATCTTCTTGACACCGATGAGCGATTCATCCAAGTCATCTTGATCCAGACATTGGACAGCATCGACGACCATGTTCGAAAAGAAGGGTTTCTCGGAATGGATGAGTTTTGATGACATCGACGTTGACGCGCACTTGAGGAGGAGAGAGCGAAAGTGTCTGGCAAGAAAGGTTGGACAGACGATTGGATAGGAGGCTTTAGACTTACTCAGGATTGCTCTTGTCAACGGTGATTTGGATTGCTTTCACGCGTTCAATGGCCTGTAAAGATGTAAGACACGATCAAAACACGATGGATGTGACATCTACCAATTGCGATGCCTTGCGGAATCCCTTCATGATAATGTGGGGGCTGACGCCCTCTTCGATGTATCCACGGACTTCTTTAAGAAGCTGGGCAGCGAGGAGGACAACACTGGTGGTTCCATCGCCAACCTCTGCGTCTTGAGCACGCGCGATATCAACCAAAGTTCTGGCAGCTGGATGGACGATGTCGAGAAGCTTGAGGATGGTTGCGCCATCGTTCGTGATCTGAGCCTCTCCACGCTCGTTCACAATCAGTTTGTCCATCCCGCGAGGTCCGAGGGTGCTAGAGAGTGTCTGGGAGATCGCAAGACACGCCGAGATATTGGAGAGCAGCTGCGGATTACCCTGTGAGGTGTCGGTGCCCTCCCGGAGAAGGACCACCGTTGGTTGCTGAGGAAAACAAAATCAGCGATTGTCACGAGCGTGGACAGCGTTTGTACCATTGGAAGACCCCGCTGCATTTTGGAGATTGTGCGATGTGGACTTATAATACTGATCGCGTTCGACTATCAGACCAGCGTTTTTATTGATGTTTATTTGTTCAAAAGCAGGTATTATATTGCAATACAAGTACTGCACTAGGCCATAACATAACAAACACCAGCACTAACACTGGTGATCAGAAACATAGCTAAGTCTGTAGGCTGTGATCCCGCATCGATTTCCGTGCCTTCACCGTGGATCTCCGAGCGCCTTCGCGTTCCCGTCGTGCCTTTTCCTTCTCGTCGACGAAAGCATTGCCGACATCGACAAACTTGATGGCGGGTCGACCCGGTGCGCGTTCAACGAGGGTTGTCTTGCCTCTAAGCTTCACACGCGCCAAGGCAGCACCGCGCTGTGACGCGAGAAGATCGGGCATCACCGGTTCCTGGAGCAATCGTCAACAACCACTGGGTAAGCCGCGCTCGAGACCACGAACCTCGCCTTCACCAACGCTCTCCCAAAAGAGTCTTTGGTATCGTTGTCTTGCTTTGTTGTTACCTTCAACCTCGTCTTGCATGTCCGCCTCCTCGACGTCATATCGATCACGGGAATCTGACTGATCATTCTCTCCGGTGTCATCATTTTCAAGGAGTTGATTGACGTCTCGTTCCGCACGCTTCGCTGCTTCCGTTACACCAAGCAAATGCTCCATCCCTTTCGTGAATCCGGTTTGCAGGAGTTTGTTCTGTTGAAAACAAATTGTATCAGTATGTGTGTTGGTAGGTCAAATGGTTAGTTAGACGATTTCAGATGGGGTTGAAAAGGTTTAATCATGTCTTGTGACGATGTAAGGCGTCGCAAGTTCTTGGATTTCGCGAATGATATGTGTATCATCGTATCCATGCGAGATGGTGGACACTTCGGAAAAGATGCTCACCTCCTAATGAACCACCAGACACAGTAAATCAATCCCGTTGAAACGCAAGCCTAGGTAAAACAAAAAGTACCTTTTTCCATGCTTCTTCCATGCCTTTCAATCTTAGTATCGCATCGACGCGTTTGATACTCATGTTATGCCTAGCTGCGAGAGCACGGACAGAATTTAACTTGGGGTTGACCATATAAGCTCGGTATAACCGAGTCCGAAGCTCGTCTGACAGCGGAATTGGGGGTTTAAAAGATGGGTTCAGAGGAAACGGCTTTATGAACAATGAGCCAAAGTCCGCCAATAAATCTCAGATTGTTCTCACCACGTCACGACCAAGCCAATTGCGAGGCGAGGGTTCACGGAAAGAGGAAGCGACATTTTTGCAAAAGTGGCCATAAGGGTTCTTGTAAGAACGGATTGCAGACTCGTTCACCTTTTCTTCGCCTGCGAGAAGCCAACGATTGAGCTCCTCATCTTCCTCGCTTTCGTTTGCATCGGATTTGTTCTCTTCAACCTCGTCCTCGGTTTCTCTCGGTCGATGGCCACCTGCTGCCAAGTTGGCACGCTCTCCGGCCGACCGTTGCGGTACTCTACGGACTAATGAGATTGCTGATGAAGAGAAGGTCAATCGCGCATCATAGTGCACACGCGTCGAGACAAGTAACCTGGATGATGCGTGGTACAAACGGGGAATCATTTAGGTCAAGGACGACGTCGCAAAATTCAAAGTGGTTTCAGTGACATGTCACGTGATGTTCAGGGCCGGACTTGTTACGATGTAGCTGTATGAGTGGTACAAGAGGAGTTCATCCACGAGCACTAGTACTTGTAATGGTGCAAGGGTTGAGTAGTGATGCGAATAGACTGTTCCCTACATTCGAACCCTTCCTTTCGTCGATACTTTTCCGTTACTCGGCTCTCGCACCTGTGAAGAACCTATCTTTTCCTTCGAACATTCCGTTCAATGTTGCTCACGAGTTTTTATTGAGAAACATACTACTAAACCACCATCTAAAGCAGTATCCCCCATCGGAGTCATACCAACAAGGCTTTTGGAAGTGGGCACTTGTTCAGCTTGAAAACCTGAGTCGAAGCGACGAGGTATTGTGTTGATCAATAAGCATGCTCGCCATCTCACTTCATCCTCAGGATGATGAGATCGACGAGTGCATATATGCACACTATCTGTCCTTGAGAGCCGGTGCGCGGTACGCATTATGTTTGGTGGTGCATTGCGACTAATCGTTAATCTATTTTATCATGTTCAACAGCTCTGAGACACCACCCAACTCGTTCATCACACACTACTGGAAGTTTCCTGAGACACATGTCTATCCGATAGAGGAGGATTGTTATGAGACGATCACGCTTCTAGAGTCGCGCACTACTGTCGAAGCAGGAACAACAGGCCTCAGAACCTGGCGAGCGAGTCTAGTCTTGGCACAATACCTCATCCAGCATCCTTGTGAGTCGCAAGAGTGACTGATCATCGTTGTTTCCTCAGCCACATTTGATGAACAGACCTTGTGGACACTAGCAATGTGCTTGAGTTGGGGAGCGGGACCGGATTCATCGGCATTCTGGTCGCAAGTTTGCAGCTCCATGCTACAACTCTACCCTTTGATCGCAAGATGCCATCTGTCTATCTGACTGACGTGAATTCCACTGTGCTTGTGCGCTGTCAGAGCAATGTTAAGTTGCCGTGTAGTAAGTCTGGCAATGCATGCACGTCCGCCTTTCGAATTGTTCCTGATTGAACATACAACTTGTCGTAGACAAATCTTCGTCTCATCCGAACATGCATTACAAGTCGTTAGATTGGCTGGATTCATTATCGGGCCAGGAAGGCTTGAAGTCGTTCTTTAGCCAAGCCAAGGTGGACATCGTACTTGGGGCAGATATCGTACGTATTTCTTGGTTACTGGGGTTCAGAAGATGATAGACTAGCTTTTTCCAACAGGTATTCGATCCTGCGCTTGTACCTCCGCTCGTTAACACCATTATTCTTGCCCTCTCATTCGAGCGCACTCAATTGGTGCTCATTGCGCTCACTGTACGGAATGAAGAAACGCTGACATATTTTCTCGACGAGATCGGTGTGTCATCATTCGTACACAATTTTTGACTATTACTGACTCGACCTCACAACCCAGGAAAGGTGTTAAAGATAGAGGAGGTTGCGCACGATATCACCGGAAATATACTATTACAGATTCCTGATCAGGTAGATGCTGGGCTTGATGTGAAGATATTCAAAGTCACACGAGCAGGAGATACCTAGTCTCCCACGAGTTGCGAAGAACCATGATGGATCTGGAGATCAATTTGACTCCATTTCAATGCTAGGGGGCAGGCGTAAGTAGTCGCGTACAAACTATTCTTGATTCGCGATTCCTTCTCAGATTCATAGTTACATTGATCAAGCGTCAGGGGAACATGAGACGTCGGAAATTGCAGCGAATTCACCTTTTATATCGTCAATCTCTTACCCTCGTTCAACGGCCATATATATTTACGAAGTAATTTCTCGAGTTCGTTGAAATGGGCAATATTAGTACTGCTGACAACTTGTACATACTACTCTGTCCTTCTCGACGGACGTGGTCATTGTAAGGGTCAAGTTTCTTCGAGACCAGCCACTTGCAAACAGTAAGCTGCTTCCCAATTTTATCCATATGACTTGTGCACGCAACCCCGCGACGTCGCTTTTCCCTTGGAAGTATTGCGTATACTGTGCTAACTTTCATTCCCATCAGTTAATTGTCTTTGACAGGTAGTCCGTCTAGGGCGAATCGGAGAAGACGACGCTACTCCGTTCCATGAATCACGACACTCAGGGCATGGTGTACTTTATGTCCGAGCCTGAGCATAACGAAGCTTCGACGTGCGTCGCTCTTGGCGTTCAAATCTCGCTGCAACAGTTACATAACGACAACTCACAATGAGCTGTCGAAAGTGCACATCGTCGTATCTGGGACGATCTAGGTGTGATTTTACCATATCGGTCGGCTTCCATTCCTCTCCAAGTTCGATTTTGGGAGTATTGTTCTCCATTGCGACGCCGAGAAGCTTAGGTCAGAGTTTTCCCGAAGATGACGGTCATCCCAAACTCCAATTCAATAAGCAAGGAGAGATGATGGGGATCACGGCCAGTGCAAAGTCACCGCAAAATGAACCGTCGTCCTCGGAGAACCTACCTCAACGGCTTTCCCACAATACTTTCAGCAAAGTTGACTTCTACATCCGTTTCTCGGACGCCATCCAGAGCCTTTGATGATATTCTGGAAGACCAGAATGAGCATGCGGATTCTTTGATGTAGTCGCGCATATGCCTCATCGAATACCCTGCATGAGTCCATAAATGGGAAGAAAGGCTTTCGATCTGCACCAGGATTGATTTGTGCATCTTGCGCTTCTGTTAGGCATCTGCCGCGACTTGATCTTCCGGATCCAAGATTCAACAGTGCAGATTGTACGCAGACTACAGAGTATACACTTAACCTCGGCGCATGTCAACCTAAGATATACCATGCAGGAACCTTCAGAACGCGTGTTCCGTCGAGTCCTTGCCTATCGCGGACGTGCTCGAGGAGCCTGCTGAAACTGTCTGAATGATGGAATCGACGTAGTTGGCTCCTGACCACTTCTGGTGTGTCAGTACATCGCATCCGATTTCCTTCTCTTTACGCTGGACGAGGTCGACGTAGGCAAGCATTCCCTCAGTCTTGTAGCGTTCCGCTAGCTCGGCTGCAGAGCATGTTAGGAGAGCACATAGAGGATGAACTGAAGCGTACCAGTAGTAACGGCATTGCTGTGCACACCTGCGAGCGAAATCAACTGAAGGACGAACCTATAGTTGAATTCCGGTATCAACATAACTCCAACAGGTGGATATATATAATGAAGCTGGACCGAGAAGACGGTACTCACCCTTCCTTTCCGAGCTCCCAGATAAAGTTTCTCAGATCATCCTTTGTGAAGCCTCTGTCCAACCAGTTAAAGCTCGGACTGAGATTATACACCATCCATTTCTTCTGACCAGTCCTTTCTCTTATTTCCCTAGCAAACGAACGCGCCAATTCCAGATCGGGTGTCGAAGTCTCGAGCCAAAGAAGGTCAGCATAGGGAGCGTACTTGATTGTGCGAGAGACGGCTGGAGCGAGACCAGACTGGAGACGATGGTAACCTTCTGGTGTGCGCGGAACTGGTTGAATCTTACGTAAGCACTTTGGGATGAGGACGTGAACTGGAACACGGACGATCCCAATCCCAGAATATGTCTGTCCCAAGAATTTCCTTGGCTACTCTGCGTGACTCCGAATTTGACTTGCCCGCGACACGAGATTTATAATGCTCGAAAACAGAATCGGGAGAGGATACGGACGGGGCAGTCTGAAGAGCATGTTTGACAGCTGATAGGACAGATGTAAGTCCAGTGAGATGTGAGGGAAGAATCGATTTACCCTCGTCGAATGTCATCAATGGATGTGTGGCATCCCACTCTTTCTCGATATGTGCAGCATCAGCAGCGTTCGCAGCACCTGCGAGTGCCTCGGCAAGAGGTTGTCCAGGTATAGTTGTGCCTAGAATGAATCTGTTTACACGCAGATCATCGATCACACTAGAACTGAAAACATGGAGGAAAATCATAACGTACGGGTGATCTCCGGCGTCTACGCTTGAACTGAGAAGTCCACCACTTTCGGCATCAGTTCTCGCAATTACCAACATAGGACACTCCAACATATCGAGGGCGAATCTAGTAGCTACGAGTCGAGATACATGTGTGGAGGGAGGAACAAGAACCTTTCCGGCAAGATGACCGCACTTTTTTCCGCCGTGGAGTTGGTCCTCGATGTGGATAGCGGATGCACCAGATTCGGCGAACAATTTGATGAGTTTCATGACAGCAGATGGGCCACCGTGACTGGTGAGTTGTGAGTATTACGTCCGAGAGGGGATAATAGAGGCAAGGTACCCAGTGTCAGCATCTGCAATGATGGGACGGAGGTAGTCAATATATGGCATGTTTGCGCGTACGTCTGGTGAAGCGGACATGCGTTCATCGTAATGCTTCTTGTCGTGGAGTTGCTGTGCACGGAATAAACGTTGTACCTGATTTGGGACCGTTGTGTATGGATAGTCTCTGGGTGGTGTGAATGCGATGGGGATGGGACAAAGAGTGGTACATACCCAAAGTCAGGGCCGACCTCGTTGCTGCCGGTGGTGAGAAGAGAGGAAGCAGCCCAGCCAGACACATAGACGACCTGTTGATGGCAAGCCATCTGGGTCATCTGGACAGGGTCGATGGCACCCATTGTGTGAACGGGGAGGCTATTGGCGCTGGCGTGTTCGAATATGCGGAAGAGCTTGTCGGCTAGAAGGGATGCAGGGAGGGGAAGGACGGGTGCAGAGCCTTGTTTGAGTGCGACATCGCGGGGAGAGTAGGGACGGGAAATGTTGGCGAAGCGGGGACGAGAGAAATAGTCGGTGAGGCGGGTAACACGGGCATCGAACTCGGCAGATTCAGTGGCAGGGTCGGGTGGGTTCACGTGCAAGGCGGGGAAGGTGGAGAGGGCCCGTGTGCATGGCCCACGACGGAGGAGGGTAGTGATCATGATGGTTGGAAGTGAACCTAGAATCGGGTTAGGGTTACGATGGCGTCGGTTCTTCGGGGGTGTTTCAAGTTTCGGGTTTCAGCTGTGAGATCGCCCTTCTGCGTTGTTGCTGGATCCGATTCGAGATCCTTCCGAGTATATCCAACCCACGTCTTCTGTTCCGCTGCTACGATTCATCTACATCAAGAACGATCGTCTTCTGCTTCCATCCGCACTCCTCGCGCGATCTTATTTAAATGTCCACCAACTTGCCCCCGTCCTCCCACCACCACCACCACCTCCTCCATGTCGTCCGTTCGCACATCCCGTACCGCCCTCACTCACGCCATTCTCACCGTTATCCACCCCACCATCGCCCACAACACCCACTTCCCCTTTCCCGTGCCTCTCCCCTCAGAGCTGCATCTTCTCATCCGCACTCACCTTCGTGTGCACATCGCTCGCGCACTCCTCGATTCTCTCCACGCTTCCCTCTTAAACTCCCTCTCCGCCCTCTGCGATGACTGCAAATCCTACCATGCCCATGTTTTCGGTCCACACGTTGCCGACTGGCCCGTCATACGAGCAGGCCGGGGCTGTCGTTGCCCTGCTATCGGTCTCCCTTCCACCCTCGCCTCGTGGAAGACAGACCGTGATGACAATGCCTGTCTCGAACACGATCTTCCCCCACGCCCTCCTGTCGGAGACAAAGACCCTCCAGCCTACTTCCTCGCCCATGTCCAGCAAACCCTTGCTACCTACGCCTCCATGGATCCCTCCTTCCCTTACGCGGATAAACCCATTGTCAGCAACGCGGATATTGACTCCCTCGTTTCCCGTGTACTTGCCACTTTCGGCTGGACTGCCATCCCAGCTACGTCGCCCAGGAAATGGGAATTTGATAACGAGGTTTCGGTTGTCCCTTTATCCGCTTCGCCTACCGGCGATATTCCGGTAATCACCCTCGATGGCCTCCAGCTCCAGCTTGACCTTCCCATTCACGACGACATACTCGTTCGTTCGATACTCCATCCGACCAAGGTCACTTATTTTCCACCCTTGCCTCCCCCTACAACCATAGGCATGTCGTAAACTCTCTGTCTTCGGCTTAGTCTGACCCCGTCATGTTTACAGTTACACGTTACTCTTTCAACCCTCTTTCAACGAGCCTCTTATCGGCCCTCGCCCTGATCGCACTTACCTCTCCGCTGGTTTTCGTGTACACTCTGCACACCACGGTCTCCGCACACACATAGCGAAGGCAGACTTAGTAGACACTAACATTGGTGCGCAAGGGGTTTCAAGTCTTGCGTCCCAACCGTAGCCCATCACCGTTGCATACATTGTTCTCCATCGTCAACACCTACATACGAGCGTATTTCTCCTCGAACATTTTCTCACAGCATAGCCTCCCTCATACAAGCACCTTATTCGAAGCATGGACCTAGATTGCATACCAAGTATTAACACATTACTCTGCTTTGTCCCAACTTTCTCTTGACTTATAGATCCATCACACGTGTATCGGGCTTTCTGCACAGAATATGCATATACTAGAATCGACGCGATCATTCGCACTTGACCTTTCTTCTTGTACCACCCGCTGTGTTTACGTTTCGTTTCCACCCCTAATTCTAAGGAATGTTCTGACCTGATCCGCGTGGGACAGGGCCGGTTGTTGGCATTCTTGCCTTCAAGGTCCTTCATTGGCTCGATTCCCTCAGGTTCACAGTATATCCTTGTTTCATCTTATCTCCTTCCCGTTATAGAAACGACCGCCCGTGCGAACGTTCTCATCCGCGGGAGCGCCACACCCCATCTGAGATCCCTTATGAAAACAGAACCAAACAAATACCACCGTGTAAAAAATTGTCCGTCTGTTTGCTAGAACTAATCCTCACCCAACTGACACTCTCTGACACCGCTTCAACATGCACGACTGAGAGGCCTGAGGAAATGGTAAAAGGTGAGTTTCATTCCGCACACCTCCCAAGCCACAATGGCTATGGTGATGAGCAACAAGAATTCGATTAGTCTTCTAGACATCCACATGGTTACAACATATTTCTTCTGAGCCCTTATCTTGCCTGTCTCAACTCACTTGTGATGCTGAAGACCTTTTTTTTCCCGCAGGTAACCATTCCCCCGTATTCTTGGAAGCAATAGTAGTTTGTCTTATCTCCTCGAGTCACCGTGAGCCCAAATGTCACACGAGTTTGCTATTGTTGGTCCGTTCTTGCACCATTCATCAGCCTCACGGTCATAAATCAGTACAAGACAAAATCAACCGAGGCGGTGTGATTAATGAGCTGGGTTTGGAGACCTGGCTGCGCGATTCTTGACTTCCGTTATATTACCAAAGTGGAGAGCTGAACCAGGGATGGATGTTGCCAGTTTGCGGCGTATCATTGGACCACCGTGATTGTCTCAGATAGCGATTTGGCCTAGGCCTTGCTTTAGGAAGTTGATCAATGGATGAAGGATTTTAGAGAGATTTAGCGCCCTGAGCGTGTCAAGATTTGTATGAACGTAAGCGCCAAGTCAGCGCATGTGCGGTGGTACTAATTAGTATCTTTGTTTGTCGGCATATAGATTTACTGTACATACGAGCTTCTCTGAAATGCTCGCGGAAAGGTTGCATCTAGTGGGATAACATAACTGCGAGCACTAATCAGTGTTCAATGAGCTAGCACTGAGTCTTTGGCCGGCCTGAGGTACAGCGTGGAAATTTGTTGACCAGCAATCCTTGGCAGTTGGCGCAAGATCTCCCCTCTTGCCACAACTATGGATTCGTATTCGTTCAGCATCAACACAACCAGAGAGCTCCGCTTGCGTAGACATATACGTGAGGTCCTATTGCCTTACGCGCGCACTCACCTCACGTCGGACCATATCGCATTTACTGAGAAGGTCGCTGAGGAGGTAAGTGTCCATAACATTTTCCCGACTGTGGACTGACCGAAATTGTATAGCTTCTCCTTCAAACTCTTGAGTATGCGCCCATGGCGGATGCGACGTCATTTCTCCCACCTACAGAGCCATTCGAAGTTCTCATGCGTTCCTTGCATTCCCTTGACCTCACCCCTCCGGAAGAGAGATGGGCTGCACCATCGGAACATGTTAGATACCTGAAGACCTTTTTCCCTCCCCCTTTCCATCCGCAAGATCTCCGGACGGAGAAATGCTGGTATGAAGATGATCACTGTACGTTTCCTCCGCGCATACACGCGTGTTTTGACCAAGCTTTCGTATACGCGCGTCAGACGCGGAACTATCACTGATATACAGACCTTTGTCCTCTCCCATCCTCTCGAAGCGCGCAATACGCGAAACTCCAAAGCTTGGCGGTACAAATTCTCGAGCATCTGTCCCTCGCACAAATTCTGCTCTTACAGCATTTCTCGGTCTCAACCCTGCCCCAGTACAGAGCATAGAGGATTTGCCCGTACCTTCCGTGGACGAAGTTTTGTGTGTTCTACCACTTTCCATTAACGTTTCATGTAGTGTTGATGGCTCGATCGCCTCCTTTTGTAGGGATCTCCGCCTCAAGCTTGATTCTGCCACTCTTGGACGGGCACGGCCATTGCTCCAATCAGTTTTGGTTCCTCCCATTAGAGAAAAATCTGTCGATTGCTTTGAGGACACACCTAATGTGCTTGAATTTTTGAACCACCACTCACCTCCGCGGTGCATTCCTAGTCTAGACTCTCCACCGCTGTTTCCTCGAATCCCTCGGGGGCTTTCTACTTCTAGGGGCGTCAGGAGTAATCCAATGAGTGATGTCAGTCACCCGACACGCGTCTCCGACTTGGCCTCTATGCTTCATGTGGCGTCACCTGAATTGATAGACGGTGAAGATGGTGACATCAATGGCCACCATATGGAAGTCGTCAGTGGGTGGAGTGGGTTCACATTACCCCAATGGATCTAACATGAGAACTGACTTAGCCCCGTGCTCTAGCGACATTGAAGTTTTCTTCACCACCCCCACCCTCTCCACATTCTTCGGACAAGAGCGAGATTGATGGGCTGTGGAAAATATCACCTCCTGGGACGCCAGCAACGTCGCTCGTGGCCGCCAAAATGGGTGCGTTGCCTCCGTCAGTTCTCTCACCATGGGCGCCGAAAACTGATGGCATCTCCTAGACGAAGTCGAGATCCCTCGCATACACAAATTCGGACACAAAAATACATTGGTTAATGAAAGCACAAACGACAGCGACACAGCCCACCTGTTGACGGTGGCCAAGAGGTTGGTTGAGAACCCTTCTTCTCCAGGGTTCTTTTTTTCGCGTGAATAAATTTCTCATATACAATCTCTCTAACCCCATGACATGTCAAGTCCAGGCTTCTTTATCACGTCTTTCATCTCCGCTCCTATTCCAACAATGACGCAGGCTCACAAACCAATCACATCCCAGCTAGAAGGCGTCAAATCTGGCATGCACTCTCCTTGCTCCCTCTCGCCTGGCCAGAGTACATCAAATTCGCTGTATGGGCAGCCTCCGTCTGCTCCCGAGGAACAAACCAATGGAGAGACATCGGTCGGCCCTGTTAACTGTGTCGAGGACTTTGAAGAGCAGCGGTTCGACGACGCAGTCGCAAACATTTACATCTCTACCCCACAGGATCCCCTGTCCTATATCAGAGAAGAGAAACTAACCGACAAGGACATCATGCTGATGGATGGTAAGCTGAAAACAATCGTTTCCATCAAATAAGCCGTGCGTTTTACGAAGCTTCTGTCTCGGAGCTTATGCGGACTTCCCACTGGCTATTATTGGCCCCTGTGTCTCGACGTGTATGCTGATTTGAAATGCAGTTCCAAACCTGCCGCCTCCGACAGCACACCCCAAGGATCCCACTCTCTTCCTGGAAGGTATGCAAAGCTTCGTCGCACCAAAAGGAGAGGTTGGTCGTCCCGATACTATGAACCATGAAAGTAACGGCTTCGCTCCTATGGCGTTCTTGAAGCCAGTCAAGGGTATCAAACCTCTAGCACTTGACCTATCGTGGAGGTTCGTTTGCTTTTCCCAACCAATATTCTGTCATTTTGTCCGCCAGGATCTTTTGTCTTGTCACCCCTTACCGATGTCTCACGTATTTCACAGACCGTTCAATTTCGGAAAAATGATCCCGACCGATGAGGAAGTCGCGGGAATTGCGCAACCCATTCAGCTGGAGGATGAGGTACCAGGATACCATGACGAGAAGCATGAGAAAATGACTCGCGCTCTCCTCGACCTAAGCAACCCTCCGACATCGGCCGAAGATGCTCAATTAGCTTCAATTCCGAATACTCCACGTGGATGCGAAGAATTTGGAAAGAGCCCTGCTCCCAAGCGAATCGAGGAAAGCGGGCACGTCGAGTATCTGCTCACACAGCAAGAGAGGGTGAGAGCATCTGGTGCCAAGACCACGCTCGAGGCAGGAGTCGAGGTACAAGATGACGTGGACACCGAGCAGGGTATTGCGCCCTGGTCTGATAACGATATACACGGAGATATCCTGGTCCAGGGCGAAAATCGGTGTCAGCCGGAAGACCATCAAGGCTCACGAAACCCATTAGATCCTATGGAATACGACTCCCGAAGCCGGACCGACTACGGTTATTGCTTTGATGACTCGGGAATCGACATCGTGGACAATAACCTTAGCCGGGTTTCAACTAGCGAGTTTGGAGTTCCGCTTCTCTTATATCCGCTCCAGAGCGACTCACTATATGCTGCGGATACACCCGAAACGATCAAGGAGAACGCCGACAACCAAGGCGAGAACAAGGAAAATGTGCCTCCTCGGGACGTACATGATTATCAGCTGACCGAATGTCAACCTGATCCCCAGGCGGACCAATACGACTGGAGTGGTTACTTTGAATTTCCTGAATCAGAGACTCCGTCTTTTGAACCACTCTCATTTGCGTCGCAAAGTCAGCTGCTGGGACCCCCGGGCGATTCCACGAATTCGAAGACGCGAGATGTACCTCCACTAACTCCGCGCCTACGCCATATCGAGCATCCCGAGGATAATTTTGTTTCAACAAGCAAATACGACCAGACAAACTCAAACTCGGGGGCAACTAAGCGGCGCAAACTAGACGATCTTGTACCTGCGTCATCCAAGGATTTGTTCTCTACGTTCATCGGGCTTCGCAACCAAGCCGCGTGGAGTCGTACCTTAGAGCACTCGGAGACCGGAAATGATACGCCGACACCTTATCAAGCGCCAGGTGTTCCCGACCAAATACCTCCGCGAGTTGCTCCTGATGACGTGTTTGATCAACACACGGTTCGTCTCCCCGAGCACTGGATTCCTACCGCTCCAGTCCATCGTTATCTCGCTTCCATAACCCTCATCCAGAAGCGCGCATTGGTCCGTGAGCTGCAGAGCCATCAATGCCGGGTTGTTCTCGTTGAACGATGCGACCTCGGTGGGACCGATATCATCATTGATCCGGATTATGGCGTGCTGTTCATACCCCTACTCGCGCTACCAGCACATCTCGAGTCTACTGTCGAACGAATCTCTCGTGAATCATGGCGTTACTTGAACCTTCTCATTGTCTTTGAGGCGTTCCCCAGTGCACAAAGTTATAGGGCCGACCGTTCGCAAGACACAAGACTGGCGCCATACGCTTATACTCCTCCGATATGCAAGGCTATCAAGAAGCTCAGGCGAAATCTGGGGATTGCGGAAGGTTGCGATACTATGAACTCACGGTGTACGATTGTCTGGGCTTTCGCAAACGACATCGAGGAGGCTGCGAAATTCGTGAGGTGCTTTGGGGAGGAAGCTTGCGCAATTTCAACGGAACGTGGACTTGGAATACTTTGGGATGAAAGGGAGTGGTTAGAAGAAGACGGACGAGAAGTGAGTCTTCCGATCGTGGTTGAAGGCTTCCCGTGCACGTGCCATTGATGTGGTTATTATCTCAGGGAGAGTCAGATCTCGCCAGAGTGCATGGCATGAATGCATTTGCAGCATTCGTCATGCTGTACGACAGGTCGCTCGAAACCATCTTGGACTTGTCCCCTGAAGCTCGGCTGGCAGATTTTGGTCAGCTGTTAGGGCAAGAACGCATGGTACGCCGATCATTGTCTGTTATCTCTATCGATCCTAGCCCCATGATACAGATGGGGTTGAACACTGTCATCGAGAGCAGAATGCAGCAAATCGCGCCCGACATTGCGGAGTCGGTCGTCGACCCTGGATACTGATTATCGTGTTCAGACATACGATGAGCGGATAGACTTGCCATCGTGTGACACAGACTGATATTAATGTAATCCCTACTGACATGACATGACAGTTGTAACTAATACGCCTTGTGCGGCATGCTCTGCGGATGCAGTAGTCCAAGCAGTACCAAAGCCAGTCCGGATGTCCACGGGACAACGTACCTCACACGGGGTTGAGGCGTGTGTCCAGTTTACTCTTACGTCCTCCGTTGTAGTGTTTCTGGCCATCGAAGCACTTGTGCGGAGGCGAGCACCGACGTACGTCCCGAACACGACATGCAAATACTCGACGAAACACAAACCAAGAACCATATGTGTGCCGATTGTCCAAAACCATCCTTGCCGCCCTTCGAGAGTCTTGACACGCGGATAGCCCCACTCTTGCATGAATAGCTGCCGAACTATCACCACAGACTGAATATGAACTGCGCAGAGAATGTTACAAAAAGGCAAGTTTCCCGTGCATGAATGGGGGATACCTTGCGCGATTTCGCAATTGCTGTTTTGATCATTTGGGATAGTTTGCGTCTCCGTCGGTTTGGTTCTTGTATATTGTGCACACTGTCGACACCGTCCACTCGACAACGGCGGCGACTGCGTGCGAGGCTGAGGCGACCCATGAGGCGGTTTTTCTCTACTGTCGTAGGTACTGCATCATCTGCCGGTCCCTCTTTATCGAGGTCTGTGTTCTCTCGAGAGAGAGGCGTGATTTGTGTCTGCGATGAAACTCAGGACCTCGTCGAAGCCAATCGATGAGTATGTAATTGACTTACAGCCAATATATCCCTCAACAACTCCGTGTCCCTTTGGGGGCCATTTTGGTCCTCCATCACGACGTCATCTTTCGAGGGAATTACCATCGGGCGCTGACAGAAGGTCACTATAGTACTTGTCATTCGTGGACTTGGTAAGGCTTACCTCGAGGAGTGATGCACCTTCGCATTCCCTATCTATCACGAGACCCGAATCCAAGCTGGCTTGGGGCAACTCCCAAATGTAAATTAGGGAGTCGCTGCATGCAGTAGCTAGCAGTCGGTCGTCGGTCGAGAAGGTGACGCAATTGACTTCGTCAGGGTGCGCTAGAATTGCCATCTGTTCGAATGTGGTGGTGTTCCATATTTTGACGGTGTTGTCGCTGGAAGCGCTGGCCAGGCAACCGCCGTTGTGGGAGATGGACAGGGAGTATATGATGCTTTCGTGAGCATAGACAGGCTCGCCAATAATGTGGCCCGTTGATGCGTGCCAGCGACGAAGTACGCCGTCGCTGGAGCCGGAGAGAATCTGGGTCTCATCGCGTGACCAGGCGACTGCCCAGATTGGCATATCGTCTGCCTTGATTGGACCGACGAGCAAGTCCCCTGACTCCAAATCCCAGATGCGGAGACAACCATCCCCTGAACCCGTGAGTAATCTGCAGCATTCCTTCTGCGACAACTTGACGCAGTTGATCTCCCCGTCGCCTCTTAGGTAGGCTTCGTCTCGCACGACTTGTCCGCTTTCGGTATCCCAGACGTTAACGTTGTGATCGAATGATCCACTAACCAAGTAGCGACCATCACTCGAGATATCGAGATATCTGACACTGCTTGTGTGGCTCTTCCAGGGTCCGTCAAATGCAGCCAGCAAGTCGACGTCCCAGACGTTGACGGATCTGTCAAGGCCACCGCTGGCGAGTCGCTTTCCATCTGGAAACAAAGCAAGACAAAAGACAGGGCCGCTGCTACTCCCAAGAATCACTTCGGATTCGTGGTCGAGGTTCCAGAGACGAATAGAACCGTCGTTGGAAGCGCTGGCGAGCGACTTCCCGTTTGGGAAGAAGACGACGGACCATACGATTTCGCTATGCCCACGAAGCGTTCCAATAGGCTTTGGTCGTGGGAGGTGGTCGAGTGAGAGCGAAAGCATCGCCCGAGCTAGGGGTACGGAGTGGAGAGAGTAATTCGGTAGGTGTTTGAGAACCCAGGGTCTCCCTGGACAAACCCTAAGACACCACGCAGGTCCTGGGTATCACGCATGCCGGACCAGCAGGCGGACGGCAGGCGGTACAGATCAAGTACAGATCAATGACTTTGGGATTCCAGACTTATTTGAGTGATGATTCGAGGGGCCGAAGGGAAGGTGAAGTCGGACCCCTGAGTGGGTTGACGCCGATAGCTCGTGGGAGCGCACGCGGGGATGACCTTTTCTTGAGCCCCGCACCATGGTCGTTGGTCTCCTTTACCTTGGCTGCATCCCGCACGCGCATGCGCATGGGCAATTGACATGTGGGAAGGCCGCTGTGCATGGATTGCCCACTTGAGGTTAGATCGAGTCGGAGGGATGTTTAATTGGAACTCCCTTCTCGCCTCGTCGCTCACACGCTTCTCCTTCTCTTCAGCTGATTCGCTGAAACCCCTGCCCTGGAATGAACTCCGAGTCACTAGGATCACTACGCTCCGTCAAGGCAAGACTACGCCTCCTAACTGTCCCTCATAGCAAGGGATTAACCACGCTGCACGCGGTCGGCCGGGTGACAGTATTCCTGCGACTCGTGCTCAAAGGGCTCGTATGTAGCAGCAATGCTTGACTTGATCATTGGACCTGGAAATCCCCCTCATCTAACACATTAAATAGATCAAAACCCTCTCGTCCAAAAAGGTTACATCCCCCTGTGAGTGCGAGTCGGCGACTCTAGACCTGTGTGTACACCCATTTTCCGGATCTCGCCTCGAGGCATATGATCCGTTGGAAATGACATATACATAGAGAAAGAGTCTGTGCGCTAGCTAAGTCGTAATAATAGAGTGCGATCGACTAACGGTGGTGCTAAACGGACAGGTCCAAGCCTTCACCACCGGCGTTCCAACGAATCCTCAAAACTTGAAGCCGCCTGCGAGTCCCATCACATTGTCAGGATCCACCACCTTTTTTATGCTCTCCAGCTTTTCTACGTTTGTCCCGTACATCGCCTCGAGGGGCGTATCGGCAAGGGCATAATTTCCGTACAGAGGTAGTTGCTCCGTTGTTGGTATATTTGCCTGGAGATTTGCTGCACCTTGCTTGATCCCTTTGAACATCACATCATCGGTCGTTCCATTACCAGTCCACCCGAACACAATACTGAGGGGCGAGAACGGTGACGCCCTTGATCCGGGCCATGCAGACGGCAATGTGGTGTGGTTGTAGAGATTTGGCAGGACATGCTCGGCGTTGAAAGTGATATATCCATAATCCAAGGGAAGGGTAGTTCCCAAAGACTAACAATAATCGGATGAACGGCGAGTGTCTGAGGAAATGCCATTATCCAGAAACTCACGATGGTTTCGTTTAGCATACAACGCAAAAAGTCTTCAGTATATCCGAGCACAGATATTGTGTTGAACGCTGATCTACTCGCGCGAATGGTTAACCAGACAACCAGATGCATGACAGGGTGTTAGGTGACCTCACCGTAAACCCCACGTTGAATTTGCATCCGAGGATTGCACAAGTGACAAAAATGACCGAGTGAAGACCTCCGTGTTACTGTTGTTTGTCAGAAAGTCGTCAAATAGACCGGGAGGCGGCGACGGCGCATCATAGAACAAAATCGCCACATTGACTCCCTAGTGATTAATGTTAGTTTCAGCATTCACATGGGAATGAGACATTAATCCCCCTCTCAAAGGGTTTCATATAGCAAGTGGCAGCTCAAAGTGCAGGGCCGAGTCGTGCGTGGTCAAAATTGGGCACATACCTCGCTCACATTCCCATCTTGGAAGTACCCATATGAAGTGAGAATATTTGCCTTCGGATCCGTATTATTTGTTGCAAAAGCAGCAGTTGCTTTTGTTAATTGATCGGTTTGAGATGTGTTATAGGTGATGGTGCCACCCTGTCAGTGGAAACAGCCGAACACGCCATCGAGCAACCGATCAGTGCGAGAGCGGACATCTTACCCAAACTTGCGTTTGTGGGAACGCCTTGAACGTGAACTGTGTCACGATTCCCTACATTACGCTGATTGAGCGCCGAGGTCCCTACCGGATGTACGTGTAACTTACGAAGTTGTTGAACCCACCCTGTAGGTAGTCGACATTCAATGAAAGATCAGACGTACAGAAAAACGTACCTTCAATGCGAAGAATAGATCTGCCTGGGAAACAGTGACGTTCGTTACGGTACCGTTTGGCAACACGAGCTCGAATGCATCCACCGTGTCGATGGTTAGACCATACTGATTCGCGTGCCAAGAATACCCTGCTCGCCGCGTTGCAGCCATGCGATCGCCCATCAAATTTGACCCCAGTCTGAGTATATGCGGGCCGGCCGACTTACCTCCACCAAGCGTGAAACCAGCCACGCCAATCCCCGAGACCCGACCACCGGCGAGGTTCACCCCGTATGGCCCCAGAGCAGCGTAGACATCATCCCAAATGAGACCAGCCCCTATCGTGGCCGTTTGTGTAGTATGATCATATGTCACATTTGCGAAACGGTACATCGCGATTTGTACGCCAGGAGTAGAGGAGAAACCTGGGTTCAATGTGTGCCCGCCACCCTTGACCTATGCAACATTGTTTCGAAGTGAGTCGCATGGACAATAAGCAGGAGTCGTTGCTGAAACTTACGGCGAACGGGCATCCAGTCCGCCCCAAGATTTGGAGCTGTTGAATGCGCGCGCGCGCGCGTCAGAGAGCGTATGTGACCCTAGTGCCGACGTCGACACGTACAGCAACGCCGACATCTTCAGCCGTACCGGGCTCAAAGGAACACACAGCCTCTTGAGTACTTGAGATAGCGAAATGGCTGATGTCTTTTGGATACGGTTCCGTTCCTGTCAAACACGCCAGTCAATCGTGCATCACGGTGACTGCAAGGTTTCGGACCATTAAAGAATACCCCTGAAGCCGATGAGACTGACAATGCAATCTCTAGACAGACTGCAGACATGTTGGTAGTCGCTGCATGAAGGGGAAGTCGTGGGCCAGTAGCAGCCGTCGTGTACGCCAACAGCGACTCCGCAAGCACACCCAGTGAAGTCAGTAGTATCCGAGTCATGGGAATGGATGGGCACAAATTGAGAAGCAGCTCAGGGAATTAGGGAAGTGGGCGATGGAGGTCATTAAGAAGGCTCTACTTTTCATTGGAAGCATGCAAGTCGGTCCATTCGAATTTGGACGGCCTTGAGGCTGAGGCTTGCATTGAGCCGCGCAGCCAGGCAAGCTACAATGTGTCTGAATGATCACTGACCGATGGGTTTCCATCACGGCGGCCAAGCTGCGGCCTCAGACAATGAGTCACCAGCGTACCGTAGTGGCGGAAGTTATCTTGCGGCGGTGCAGTGTGACGTGTAGGACCCGGGCACGCGTCAAGCATGCGCTCAAGGAATGCGGATGTTGTGAATCCAAGAAGATGGGAATATACAGAAATAAGCGAATAGCAAACGAGCAAAGCAAAACTAGCTGGGATAGAGTGACGTTTTGGGAGATACGAGGTGAAGCAATTGACCTAGAAAATTATCGAGGTCTAATCAGCGGGAAATGAAGCGTCAGCGTGAATGGTCTTGCAAAAGCGTTGCGTGGTCCACCAAATGTATCGTAAGTAAAATAAACACGGACAAACCAAATATGAAAGGCTACTCATGGTCGAGTGTCATATACGGGTAAGCCAGATTGGGATGGACTTTTGGAGAGGATATGACCTCGAATTGGGCCGTCTCAAGGCTTGCTCGGCTCTCCGCGTGTGAATCCCGAGGAGAGGCGGAGAACTGTGATTGAGACGGAGATGCAGACAATGGTGTTTGCATCATGACAGAGGACCGTGCAGGTGGAATCGTCGATAATAGGTCGTGTGACGCAGACGAGTGGTGGTGGCCGGGACCCATCTTTGACCGCTCGGCGGGCTTCCGACGCTCGAAGTTGCTCCCAGTCCGAACGTGGTTTGATGGAAGATACTGTTCTGGAAGTTGAGGGCTGGGTGGTATGCTACCATCTAGGACACTCGGTCGTCTCGGCTTGATCGTCTCATTAGAAACGGGTCGCTCTGAGCTCTTCCGAGGCTCGGATCCATTTGTTGGCTGCTGTGACCCCACACCAGCGACAGACTTCCAAGTTTTCAATATGGATTTGCGAATGCCTGATTTCTCTTGAGGTGGAGCATTTAGGACGATGGCTGGTGAATTTGGTCGAGACCCTGACAAGGAGGGTCTTGATGGTTGCAACGGGTACGGCAATTCCTGATCAAACTGCAGTTGACCCACATGCGCTTTTCCATTCGAACCTCTCGCGACCGCGCTCGGGACAGGTGGTGCCATAAGTTGGTCAGTTGGGGTCGACGGGTGCGGGGAACTGGTGAGCTGGAATGAAGCCCGTCCAGGTGTTGGTGGTTGAGGAATAGGACCAGATGTTGATTTACTCCTGCGCCACAGCTTCTTCAGACCTTTCACACTGACGAGCGGTGCAGTCGACTTGGTGGTTTTGTCGTCTTGGTCCATTACACTTGACGAGTCGGCAGAAAAGCGGCTCGAGGGAGTCGCCGAGGTGAGTGACCCTGAACCGTCGTCTATCGATGACATTGATGGACTTGAGCCGAGGGGTTCATGAGAGAACTTTTGCGCCACAGGATCCCAGTAGCTTTGCACGGGAGCCGCGTCGACTTCATAGACAGATGGGTGACGACTAAATGGATCTGGAGAGAGGGGAATCGGGGAATCGGAGGCGATGTTTATTTGGCGGGAAGGGGAAGGTATCGTTACTGGATACATGGCTTGTTCGAGTTCTCGACGTCGTACTTGGCTTTCCGTCGGTACAGTTGATGAGGTACTAGATGTAGGCATGAAGGCCTTGGGAGCACCAGTGGAAACGCCATTCAAAGCCAGTCTTGGTGGTGAAGGGGGGAGATTCGCGGGCCGCGGAGAACCATTTACTGTCTTGGTCACCGAAGTATGAGGGACGGATGGCCATGCTTTAGGTAAGGGACTCGCAGATGGGCTTCGGGAGCCCATTAGATACAGCAAGAAATGGTCAGAGATAATACGTACTCGGTTGGGGCTGGTGTGCGCGACTGTGATGCAGTCGAAAGGTTGCGGTGATGTGTTATCGTCGAATCTTCATCCAGACTTGCCGTCTTCAATTGCTGCGGTGAGAATTGGGCAAGGGTCTAAAATCGCTTGTCAGATTACACCTCGGCTGGCAAATCGATACCAATTACCCTCTCAATCTCATCCAATTTCGCTTTCATCAGATATTGACTTCGCCGCCGGTCGTTCGGGTCATTCTCGTCGTACTGCAGCAACTAGTGGTCAGTCCAGAAGGCGAAGGGAAGGGATAAGTGCCCGACCTCTTCGTCATCGTCTCCCAGATCCAAACCAAGATCCAGGTCTTCAAACACAGTGCCAACTCGTTTCTCTTCCCCGTGGTTCCGCGATCGTTGGTACTCTTGTTCTATCTCAAGAGACGAACCCTCCTTGTTGCGGAAGTCTACAGGATCCGTCATTCCCTCTATCAACTTGTCGGTTGGTGATTTGGGGACAAGGACCAAAGGTGAGGGCATACGTCGCTTTCCAACAGCGGTGGAAGGTGACGACTTCCGTTTGTATTCTGCGGAATTTGGAATTGATACATGGAGAGGAGGGCGTGACATTCGTCGCATGATATCCCGAACTTCGTCGACATCGTCGGTTTCACCACCTTCCTCTCGTCTCTGTTCGGGAAGAACGTTGAGTGACGTTGCATCCAATGCAAGCTCTACCACGTTAGGATTGTTGACCTTTCGTCTCACCCCGTCTGATTCAGCATGAATTTCCGACCAGGTCTCGGCGTCAGTACCAAAGACATCCCCGAGTGGTTCAGGTCCCATAGCAGAAGTCATGCGTACAGCTGCATCGACGTCCGGAGATTCTGAGAGAGGTGCATATTCCCCATTATTAATCTGTTCCCCATCATCAGAGTCATCCCGAGACCGCAAAAATGGTGGTTTTTGCATTCTCTGCACCAATTTGAGCTCGTACGGAGCTCGCTTCTCATCCACTGAGCTACTCGAGTCGAGAGTGCGTGACCGAGAATCAGAACGATGACTGGAACGGCTCTCCGTCCTTTTCATGCGTCGACTTCGGACCCAAGGCTCATACCAAGTAGCTTTTCGTCTGTCAATGTCAAATTCTACCTTGGCAAGGATCGGTATGATTGAGGGCAAGTTCAAACCGGGTAGCTCGATATCAGGAGGCGCGTGATCTGACGAATGGGAGGTATCTGGAGTATTTGGTTCCGAATGTGGCGACGAGGCACCCGCGGACTTGTCGTGAGACCGAGTATCTGATACAGACGACGCAGTCGAGGAGGGGGTGACAGGGTACGCGAGGGGAGATGGATGCTCAGTTCGGGTCGGAGTAACCAAGGGCCGTAAGGACTGCGGCGGACCGTTGGGTTCCACACCAAGACCAAGACCGAAGGGATTTGGGGTCGCAGTTCGAGACAATGCGATGACCTCCTCTCGTTCCGCGCGAAGCACTCTTGTCCATATGTGTTTCCATATCTCCTCTGACAACCTTGGACCTGGTTCTCCTCCGCAGATGTCGCCCAAGGTCGGAGAAGGAAAAGGCATAGGACTGTCTCGCGTACTTTGCGGAGAGGCAGTGACAAGGTAAAGGACGATTCCCATCGTGCTGGGTAAAGCGTACTCCCTCGCGATGACAACCAGTTGGGCTTGGAGCGTAGACTGTAGCGCCACGAGAGTTCCGCGGCGGAACTGGGTATGATATCCGGATGCAGTCAATGGAGGAGGGGCAAGCTCCGAGGTGTCGGAGGTGTCATGTTCATGAGGGAGGTGCACTGGGGGTATTACGTGTAACAAGTACTTGGATTGAACCGGAGATACCAAGTTAAGAGCGGTTGCAGTAGATGGTGTTACCGAACGACAGAGAAGATCAGTATTTGATGGCGACAGCGGATTGCCTAAATGAATCTGGGACGAGGATAATAATGAAGCGGACAAGGTCATCGCGGGCAAAGGCGTAGATACACCGAGAGCGTTGGCCAGCTTTGCGAGCCGATGGGGTGGAAGAGGTGAGCGTGGAGGAGCCCACATCGCCCCCGGTCCCGGATTCTGAGAGTTTGCGGAGCCATGGGAGTTTCGTTGTGATTGCATGGCAAGTGGGGTCCGTCGGTCGCAGAACGCAAGCAAAGGGACAGATCCAATGCTTCAAGGGTATGCTGATGCAACGAACGAGCAGTGATGCTGAACCGGTCCCATGTTGAACTGCAAGACCAGGACGGAGATATGAACGCACCTCGAGGAGTCCGAAGACAAATGTGGATCGTATATCGTCGACGGTGACTCCGGTCAGTGCCAAGTGTCCGTCGACGTCGCTGAGCTCGACGATGAGCTCTTTGAAAAGAAAGTCGATGACCTTCAAAATGAGTGCAGCTCACGTGACCTCTGCACGGGAGACGCTCGCCAATTGTTTCTTGTCCCGCTCATTATCGGTCGTTCCGCGGGCAGCCTTGTAGGTTTTCGTTATTCGTGGGGGTTTGGGGTGTTTGGGAAACAAGGTATTTAGTCTCTTGAGCCTCGGACGACTGACGTTTCTGTCTAGTTTCTCCATCACGACGAGTGTTTTGGCAACCACTGATCCTCGTTCCGGCCCGGCACAACTATACTGTTTCGAGCCTCTACAAGTGAGCCAATGTGAACCCTTTCCCATACTTTATAGTATTCTCAAACATTATTCACGTCGGAACAGGGGAAATTACATTTTCCTCCACTTTCACTTAGATCGTAATCTTGAACCTACCTGGTCGTTGGCCAAAGCACCCTCACGACCCTTGCCCAATGCCCATCTGACATTGGATAGTATGCTGTGTTCAGAAATTTTGCATTTCTTCCACCCTCGAACACCGAAGTGGTTCCGCCGGTTGAGTCCCCCCTTCCACGGTGATCGAGGGACCCACGGCTCGCTTTGGCCAGTGGTCGAGGCCTCTCCCAGGGATGTGACATTTTTACTCTCGCTTGATATTGGCCCACGCCCACCTCGAGTCCGGACGGTGTTATTCCATTTTCTGTCGGTTCTCGATATGGTACATGACTTTTCCCCCACGACGCGGGCTTCTGACGCCCAGGAAGTCAGGTGTCTTTCGAGAAGACGGACGGGTAAAGGAACTATTTAGATGGGGTCCAGACACTCGGACAGTGGCCTGGCAAAATGTCGGTGGAAATTCAAAGAGGGAGCCGTCTCTCAGTTGAGAATCGATTGGAAGCGGGGGCCGGATCTACTGGTGGGGGATACATTGCGTGACTGGTGAAGGAGTAATGGAGAGCAGATCGACCCGGACGTAGCGATCAACAATTTTGATGGACACGAGGGGAGCCTCGAGGAACAATATGATTTTTTTTTTATTTGCTCGAGGATACGAGTACGATAGCCGCTGTGCAAACAAGTATGCGTGAGAAGTGCCCGGCCGGGGACAATGGGTATCAGTGGCACAGAGGGCGAGCCTCCCCGTGGTTTGGTTCTGGTCCTCGAGTGCAAACGAGGATCACGACCTTGGCGACCCATTGTCCTTGTTTCTTGGCTTCTTCTTCTTCTTTTCTTCGACCCCGTTTCTTGCCTTTTATCACATTGCGTGCACGATCTCAGAGTTACCCTTTTCATTTTGAGTCCACGACCCACCCACGACCCGCAGACGATGGATCAACACCAGCAGCACAACCAGCATATCCCCGATGATCACAACCCAAATCTCGGTCAGACAGGGCCTTATGGCTATTATCCTGCCGAGCACGAAACCTCTTACTCGCTCGCGTACAACCACCAGTTGCACCACCAGCATTCTTATCCGCTTCAGCATCCTGCCACTCATCCGCGTGGGTGTCCTTCCTCGCGTTTTTTACTCGCCTGTGCCTCATGTTGATCTGATAATGTGCTCGTGTACTTTGTATGTAGGTCATCTCTCCGCGCCAGACCTCCATCAAAGCCTGCAGTTCCATAATCTCAGCCTCATGTCCACGCATCAATATCCGCCGCCACCTGTGTATACTTCATCGCCACAACATGTGTCAATGGGTCTGCCTGCAGGCTCTCCCCCTCCGCCCTCCCCTCACATGTATGATCCCTTGTCCCCTCCCATTTCAGGATCAGACACATCAGCGGACGGCATCTACCACCATTCGAGAAACAGCAGCGGGACTGGCTCCCCATCATCGTCCAGAGGAGCCAGCTTAGTACATCGCACATCTCTACGTTACAACCCGACTCCATCCCCAACGACGAGCTCTTCTGGTAGACGTGGTCGTGGCCGCTCCTTAAACGACTCAGACGACGAAGATATGGGTGCTACCTTTGTTGAGAACCTCGCTCACTCCCGCAAAGAAGCGACGCGGCGGCAAAGGATTGAGGCTGAGCAGAGGCGGAGAGACGAATTACGCGACGGTTATGCGAAATTGAAAGACGTCCTACCAGTCTCAAACCAGAAGAGCAGCAAGGTTTCGCTGCTCGAGCGAGGTAAACCTCCATCGATGATGATCTTGATGGTCTTTGTCTCACCCATGTCTTTCTTTAGCGACCAACCACATCATCTTCCTTGAAAAGTCCACACAAGAGATGCAGGCTCGTCTCCTCGTGCTGGAACAAGAAGTTCAACGGTTGCGTGCTGTCAACGAAAAGATTTCGCTCGGTGTCACCAGCACGCCTCCGCCCACCAATAACATCCATGGCGTTGATAGCAGGCCATTGTCGCCTCCACCTGAGCCAGGGATGCCGAGCCACTCTCTCACTCACGTGCAAGGACAGGAGCCTCCGCGGGAGGACTCCCGCAGTCCAGCCGTATCGGAAGGATACTGAATGGTATCCAAATCAAACTCGCTGCCATAACAGACACTCCTCCTTTTTCATCCCCGTTTTCTTTTTTTCTTTTCTTTTTTTTCCTAAACATTCTTGCCTCATTGCACATTCTGTAATTTTGTATTCCTGCTTTGGGCGAAACTAAGGGAGAGGCGACAAATTATACCCGAACAAGGCATGTCGAGCTTACTGCGGGCGCTGGTGGCCACCGTGACGCAGCGCGGTGCGCGAAACCACGTTCAAGACGCCTCCTTCCCCTCCCTCCCTCCCTCCTCTCCGCAACGCTGTCAACGACTCGATGTTGCTGGCTGGCTGCCCAAGTCTTATCCTATCGATCCGAGAGCGCGCGATTATCATCAGTCGTGCCATCTTGTTGATCGATAGGCCCATCGATTTGTTTTCCGCCCCGTTTTTCCCGACCTGCAACCATCCCCAGTGGATCTGGTTCATATTCGCACAATCTCCCTTACGCCCATTTCCCGGTTCTTTTCTCATTTCACATCACTCGCTCACATTACATCCTTCTCGACGGCCAATCACCCATTCACCAATACCATTCAGCGTTATCACACAGCTGTTACCCCCACGCGACTCTCTACATCGTCCGTGATTGGGCGCTGCCCACCTTGCTACGACCGCAGGAACGATATAACGACCGAACGAACCGATTCTTGACGAATACTGCACGACTTCACTTGACGGAACAGGCAAGGAGCATGCGCCGAGTTTTATGACAACTCACCCGTCGAAGCAACTTGTGGTGGTCAGCTGTCTATCCCGTCTTGTTTTTAGAAGCCGGGAGACTTTTTGGCCCTTGGCTCTCCTGAGGGGAGCTATAGTTGTCGCCGGGTGCCCGCTCTAGCAGTGGGCTGGAGAAAAATGGTCTACCGAAAGAGGGATGGTGATGGACCGATCTCGAAGGACTGATCTAGCACCTGTTGTCAGTCAAATGTTTCGATACATCGAGCTACTGTGTTTTCATAGTCATGGCACATGCAGATATCCTTTTCCTTTTGCAATTTGAAGGCTTCCTGCTTATGAATCTGGTCACCTCCTAGATCTCATGGCCTTTGACAATGGCAGCGGACATGTTTGGCAGGTCGGCGCTAGGGTAAGAAAAAAAGGGGACCCTCGATTGCAATCGAGCTCAGCAAGCCCAGTCCTCCCAAAAGCCGTGGCCCATAATGCCACAGATCAACGAATCCGCGAATCCTGAGCGAGTTCCGCTAAAAGGCACACACTGCTGCGCAGGGTTACATCCAACATTACCGGACGCCGGTGCCAGCCACTGCCATGGGGGAATGTTGACAATGTGACGTAGTGAGGGACCCTTTGACAAATAACGGAACAAGTTCCAAGCCTTGGATACAAATCTTACGCTTGTAAAATTAACCCGCTGTATTTCTCCGGCGTCTGTGTACCCACACGAAACAGGAATGTATGTGAAATGTGGCAGCTTGGTAAATACGGTATTTCTTTGATGGGCCCATGATGGGTCGGGGTTTCCACGCAGCTGCGGTGGGATAACAAGTTACGACGCGTGATGACCCTGATTTTTTTTCCGGCGTGGTACAGGATGACTGAACCGGACAAGTCAGTCGGAGCTTGAGCTAAACGGTCGAGAACGCAGATGCGGCCGACATGGGCGGAGGGCTTCATTCAATCTTGGGCGACCGGAACCCGGTACGCTTGTTGAACCGTGTGTACGCGATGTCATTACGAACAAACCGTAGCGAGAAATGCAAGAGTTTCGCTCTTCTCGTTGTTGTCCATTGAAGAGGAATGTTTGTACATCGGGATCAGTTCCGTCGGTGCCGATTAACAAGGCGAAACAACATCGTCGAACAAGATTGAGCTATTTGCCGTAGGGAGAACCAGCACGGATTCAGCAAAATTGCGGCACTTTCCTGAATAGGGTGGTCTGCTCTGACAACGAGGCGGAGATGAAACAGACTGGATTGTTCCATTCTTTGATTAGAGGGGTTGAACTGTTAGCACAGGCAAATATCCAAGGAGGGAGAATGGCGATGAACTGATGTGCCACCTGAGAGAATGACATGAGGCAGGGGGGACATGCACATTCGTGACTCGCGAGGAGGAACGCCGCATGATCACATTCTGAGTACTGGTACCGTCCGTGTCAAATCGGCGGACATTGAAGCTCAGGCGGGCAGGAGGGTTCGCAGAAGAGATCGCGGGAAGAGAACAAGGCAAAGAAGCACCTCGAGTGGGAAGGGTAGATGTCAGGCTAGACAAGACGGGTTGAAGAGAGAGACCCTTGTTTTCATCAGGAGTAAGTGAGTGGCGTACCGAGCTGGAAGTTCTATAGGATGAGTCACACGAACAGAAAGAGAGCGATGCAGATCTTGCGGATATCAAAATCAACGGGCTGATCAAACGATCCGTTCCATGCCCCGCGCAGTTTTTGGAAACATTGGACAGCGAGGAACCACACTCCTTGTAACGCAGTCACGCGTGACACATCATGTTTGCCCATCTCTCCCTTTCCAGTTGTGGACCCATAGCCCGACAAGGTCGCTCGGAGATAGTCTACAGCTCACTGGTAGGCGCTAAGAGCTTTTTTGCGCTAACTTAATCTAGTCGCTATGACAGGGCTTCCAGTCAGAGAGCTGCGCTCAAACAGCGCGTTTCGTTTGGCAAGCGATCAAGGGACGGGTCATCCCTTTTCATCTGGTTCATTTTTGACCAGCTTCTAAAATGGAAGGGAATCCCCAATACAACGTCGCTGGCCGTGGTTCGTCCATCGAGGCACCACACGGAATATTCTTTCGTCCCACTCGCTCTTCACGTCTCCTAGACTCGGGTGATCGTGATCGTTCGGCCAGACTTTTCTTGTCTCGAAAAAAAATCGTGGGTTCGTGCGCTGTGTTTGATATGTCCATCCTGGGATGTGCTGGAACTATTCCCAACAGAGTAGGCCACGCCGCTGATGCGCTCTCATTACGGCGTCCTTCCTTCGCCAAGCGTCATGTTCTCGTGTCCTTGAGGGGTCATGTCGCTTTTTGACTGGAGTTAGCTTGCTACAGATTGTACAGTCATGTTGACGGCAATTGGTCATTCGGTAACCATCTGAAGCGTGCGCGTAACGTGAGCAGAAGAGGCATGCAGTTGTACGGTCAAGGCATTTACGCACTGATAATGCGATTCCAGACTCATCACCCCGATCAACGGAGAATATGTGAGTTCTAACAAAAGGGACAATGTATATGAGGCATCGCTTCTTTTACCTCCTCTTTGTGCGAGTGGAGGTCGCTGTAAATGCCGCGGGGAATGAAGCAATGTGCAGAGCCAAGGTCCGTGACCCGGTCAACACTGCGAAGCAGTCGGATTGCCAGGAGAGGAGAGAGTGAAACGCCTTTGTGGTGCGTGTGTTTGCTTAAAGTCTAATTACGTGGGTAGGGTCACGTCACTGCCATCTGATGGGGAGGAGTGGCTGCATTTGCCGTCAAAAGGACGGAATGGCGCTACGTATCGTATAGACGGGCTGCTTCGTCAGAGCATCATTAGATCCCTAGCTTTCATTTCAGTTGTGTGGGCAGGGATGGTGTGATGGGAAATGTCATTGATCGTGAATTGGAAGGTGAGAGTGGAACAATAGTGGAATGTGATAACAGGGGTAGGGCTACATGTTGAGGGGAATCAGTCACACGGATCTGCGTATGACTTCAGCGGTGACGGCAGGGGCAAGTTTTTTCCGCTCAATTAAGGGCGCACTAAGACCTTGGGAGAACAAGAGAAGTTGCTGGATTTACCACGGCCAATGGGAAGCATGTCAGTGCTACTGCGTATATTTATTCTGGAACAAGGACGATAAGATAGATAGATATTTGCAGACTGAAAGCGAATAAGGGGACCGTGACAAGAGGAAATGAAGATGACGAGCCGAGATTGCAGCGTGTGGATAGCAGATGCATCGGTGGTATGGATGATGCGGCGTAGGCGCAATGGCGGTGCGAGATGAAGAAAACGTTGCAGGGAGAGGGGCACATGTCGCAGGGCCTGGGAATGGAGGGGATTGGGCCAAAAAAGCGAGCGGGGACAGGAATGGCAGACGGGCGGCAATCCTCGGCCAAGCCGGATCTTGCTGCTCTCTCAGGCCGGGCCCGCGGGGTGCAAAACGGAAGGGCAGTGCGGAGTTAAATTGGGAAGAGGGCATGGCGTAGTCGGACATCCAAACGCGTAAACACGGCAGGGCACCGGGGACTACATCCACTCATTCGGCTCCACTTTCCCCCTTTCGTTGTTCAGATGGCAATATTACTTAATAATTCAAATACAGGGACTACAAATTCCGGCACACGAGGCCGCTAAAATACCCAGATTCCCATTTATGTGATCGTGGGAATATATATCCATATCGGGTGACAGTCTCTTGGACGAAGATGATATTTAGGCGGAATCAGATGGCCGGCTGTTCCTCATCCCTCTCACTTAAAACTCCCCCGACCCGACCTCCTCCTCCTCACCCGACGTTTCTTTTCTTTTTCTTTTCTTCTTTTCTTCGCGCTTGTGCTCTATTGTGCGGTTGGGACGACAACGCCGGCTCTTTGTTGTTTTCACGTAAGTTTACCCTTCTCTCAACCGACTAGCCTCATCTCCTCACCGCTATATCAGGTCCCCTCGTATTCCAGTTTTTTTTTTATTCCACCTTTCATCTCTGCATTTCTACGACGCAATGGAATCTACCCTCCTCGAGCACCCTCGCAGCCCCACCTTCATGGACGCCCCCTTCGCTTATGACTCGCTCTCGAACCTGGAGCCTTACCTCCAGTACCCCCAGTCTCCTTACGGCGTCTCCACTATGGCTTGTATGTCCCTTCTTTCTCTCTCATTGCCATATGTGGCTCACCTCTCCCCCAGTGCCAGGTCCCTCGTCTTCATCTCCCCGTCTCGACTTCAACTCCCTTAACTTGACTAACACCATCGGCGAGTACTCGTACACTCCCTCCGCCAACTACACCACCGCATCTCCCGGTCGTCCCTACACCCCACCTGACAACGGCATCTCCCCCCCTGCCGTCTACAACCTCAGTGGTGGCGAACTTTCCTCCGATGGTCTTACTTCTGGCAGGCGCAGCCGCGGCAGTGGCACCCATTCCCCCTCGTCGGTTCACAGCGTCCCATACGCTTCCGTCCCCCGCTCTCATCGCTTCAACCCCATCGCGCCTCCTGCTACCCGTTCGGCGGCAAAGACCCCGAGACGCAAGGCTCGCAACGATGATTCAGATGAGGACGATGACGACTTCCAACCCGCCATCACTACTGGAAACACCACCGATGTCCGCCGCGAGACTATCCGTCGTCAGCGCATCGAGTCTGAGCAGAGGCGTCGCGATGAACTTCGCGATGGCTACCGCAGGCTCAAGGATGCCCTTCCCGTGTCCAACCAGAAGTCAAGCAAAGTTTCTCTCCTCGACCGCGCTACCACCCACGTCAAGTACCTCGAGATGACCGCACAGCAACTTCAGACGAGGCTGCAACAAGCCGAGAACGAGGTTCAGCGACTCCGCACGTGCGTCTCACCCCACTTCATATCTACGACCTTGACTCACACTCGGTCTAGCGTTAACGAGGCGTTGATGCTTGGCACTGCCGAGCAACGACACGCTGCTGCCGCCGCCGCGGTCGCAGCGGTATCACAACAATCACAGTCAAGCTTCTGATTGTTGACCTTGTCCGTCGTCCGAACCTCAAAAATGCCCCGCGTCGTCGGTTACATTATCTTTCACGGACTATTATTGCAGAGATGACTCGCACGACTGGAATACCTGCCTGGATCGCAGGTCGCATCATTACAATGGACACTTTGCATCGCACTTTTTTTTTTTATTCCGCATTGTTTACGACACCTTACCTCCCGCGTGTCCCTCAGATTTGCTGGCCACCCTCTCCCCCTTCACCGGCATCCTTGGTTCACAGACACTTTGGCCGTGCCACCCCCGCTCTTGCGTGCGATTCTACTCGATGGTTAGCCTGTGGTTAGCCGTCGTTTGGATAGCCCATTAGAGCTCGAGATCTCGATGAAGATTGGATTTCCTGGTCCGGTTGAGTGAAGGATGTGACAAGACACCGACGCAAGACCGCAGCACGCTGAGGCGTTTGGTCGTGCCGCTCATATGAGTGGCGTGCTCGTCTCGCGATGCTTGCGTGTCCATCTTGTTTTCTTACCCGTCCTCTGTCGCCTTCCACTCCCAGACCAACTCAATCCACACGCACTTGTAGGCGGACGACCTCTTAATTGGGGTTACGTGCCTCGTGCGAGCCGATACACTGGCATCATCTCCATCCTCCACGTCTTCTATAACCATGGCCGGTTTAGTTAGCCGTCAGCACTTACTTGACGAGGACCGCACCGCACGCATTGTTTATTACGCCTTGATTTATACGCATTCATGTCACGAAGATGGCGACTGATCACCGCTTGCTTTACGACCCCTCACTCGCGCACCATCCAGACCTGTCGGCGAGTAATGGCGAGACGTCAACATGCCTCCCGTCGTGCTCTTTCACCGCTCTCATTGTATGAGAGTGGCTTGCGGACATTGGTGTATTCGTCGGTTGGGACTCACCGGATGGGGTCTACGAGGGCTGTTGATGGAAGATCCTCCAGGACACGATATGCTCTTCCTCGGTGCAATCTCAAGATCTCGTTCCCGCTGCGCTCGCCCCTCGTCATTTCGCTAGTCGACTTCACGTTGGATGCGCTTGAGCGCCTGGAGCGAATCGTTAGTACTGAGCTCAGAGCGGAACCCCTGCCCGCTTGCGGGCACTGGAAGTATCGCTATCCGGATCATGCTTCGATATGCCCCTGCCACCCCGGCTCCTCATTTCCCGCGTCTTGCACATGCTACTACTACCCGCCTCGCCCTGGCATCTCATGTCTGGTATCATTGTTATCCGCCTTTCTTTGACCTGTAGTCGTTTCAGTCCCGGATTTAACTTGTAGGTATTGTGTGTATTTGTCTTGACTCTCGACATGCACCGAACTGCTGTACTGCGTCTATGATGTAGCACTGCTGTTGTTATAACCTATAATCTATGAAACGACCATCGCTTCCTTGTCATTACTCTGAGCTTGAGTGAATGAGCTTATCGATGAGATAACGATGAATTCGGAAGAGGCACGCCGCAGCCAGCTTATCTCCACATCCACCGTCGGCAATCGGATATACGTTCTCAAACCACAACGTCGACGCCACTGAATACAATGTCGGCACCAAAAGGAACGGGCTCTGAGAAGTTGGCCATCCAGCGCCAACTGAAAATCAGGGTTGGTGCAGCCAAACGGTGCGCGAGATATTTCCGCTTATCTCGCCATGACGCTGACCGCCGTCACGTCACAATGAATGACCATCTTCATGTTTCAGGTTGCTCAAGGAACACAATCTATACAAAAAGGAAGCAGAAGACAACCATCGTAAACTCGACCGAATCATCGCACAGAACGGCGAAGAGTGGGACATCAAAAATGCTGTACGTGTCCTAACCTTGGCCCCCTGTCACACACCCACTTTTGCTGCTACGTGTCGTGCGTGTGGTGTGCACAGCGCGGAAATGAGAGTGCGCTAATTCAATGCAATGTCTGTTCTCGTCTTCGGTGGCTCTTTACACCATTTTCCATTGGATGGTCGGTTCTATAGAAAAGGATATTCGAAGAGTCTCAGAGAATGATCAAGGATACTGGCGATCGCCTGGAAAAGGCGATCCAGGAGCTCAAGACGCTTATTGTACGTCTTCCATTCTACATGACGTCGATGCCTCCTATTGATCATCGACACGACACAGGATTCCATCAAGTCGAGGCCAGAGTTCTCCGAAGACAAGGAGCTCCTGCTGGATGCCGAGAAAGAAGTCACAGAAGCAACTGCGCAAATGTCCAATATATGACCGAAGAGTTTAATTCATACCAGGCTATCGATGGCCGACCAAGCATCCTGAGAAGTTGTTTTTAAATTCTATGCCCGCACTGTTGACGAACCTACCTACGTGGCATTGGTTTTGGATCGATAACTCCCTCCGTTCCGTTCATCCCTCATATTAGAAATGCACTAAAGTTTTTTTTTTCTCTCTCTCATTGTATCATACATTCTTTGGCGTTTTCCGGTGCTCCGTTCCACTCGTTTTATTCCCGTGTGTTCATATCTACTACTCCACAGCAATGTGTGAGTCATATCCAGTGTTCCCAGGTTCCTCCTGTGCCCGCGCGGCCTTGAGGCGCGTGAGGGCATTCAGGACAGCCACCCATGCGTCACGCCCTACCCTCTCTTCTTGTAACCCCAGACTGACCTCCCCTGCCCCTATCCCCGTCCCTGCCCCTGTGCTATCCGTGGGAATGGTAACGCCTAGCGATGGGGGAACGAACCCCGGGGGTGGCGCGTTGATCGCGGAGGGGGCGATGCGAGACTGTCGTATGTGTGCGAGTGAAGAACGAACGGCGACCTGTATAGACTAGTCCAACGATGATGATGCGCGAGCAATGAATAAGAAGGAGGGGGAACTCACGTCCAGTCGTTCAAAGTATTCGCTAACTTCGAGCACGAATTGCTCGGAGCGTTCCTCTCCTTGGGGGAGACTGTCGTCGGGTCCGTCTGTCTGAGGCAACGTGAGCAGTGAGACGGACGACGCAGCCAGGGAGAGCAGGCGTCCAATGTCCTGGAAGAGGGGTAGGGACCATTATTCGGTTAGCGAGATTGCCAGACGGGAGAAAGGGACGGATCAGCGAACACGCTCTACTTCTCCGAGTGCGAATATCTGACGCGCCGTTCGGCTCGAGGTCCATATTGGATCGATCTCCTCGCTGGGTTCATGCTCTCTTTGTTCTTCTGGTTGCGACATGAAGATGGAATGCAACCTCTTCAAGCGGTAGGCGACGACAAGCGTGACATTAACAAGTTCATGATTCGCCAAAGCCTCTTAGTCGTTTGAATTAGGTCGCACTGATCAACGGTAAAACTGACCATGTTCTCCAACATGCAGAACAAATAACACAGCAAAGCAGCAGAGCAAAAAGTATCAAATACAACTGAATTATCCCATCGTGCCATAATGTAGTCGTCCCTCAGCCAAGTTTCGTCTTCTTGGTGGGCTGCGGCCCGGGTTTAGGGTCTCCTTCCTTGCGCTTCTTCGTCCCTCCCCCACTCTTGATATTGCTCAACATCTCCTTGATCCTGTCCTTGACCACATACGAGATCCTACCGACCTCAGAGTCGGCACCGTTAAACGTGATCGCGTTCCGAATCATGAGGTCCATGTCAGCCTCGAAAGTCTCTACTGAGTCGTACTTATCGTTATCCAACTTCGTGCGAATCGTTCTAAGGTCCCTTGCATCCTTCTTAGGAATTACTTGGAAGTACGTTGGGATGCCCAAGAGCACAGGGTCCACAGGGTCTCGGAAGACGAAGGAACTAGGAAGAAAAAAGGTAATCAACCCAGCCAAGCTGCTATGGTGGCACTTACATGTCTTCCTTTACCAACGTTGTCATCAGACCTTGCAAACTTCGTTTCTCTGCCCAAGAAAGCTTTCTCTCAGATGCCTTGGCCCATTCCTTCTTAAACGCTTTTTCCACAGCATCTGCACAGTTCACAGGGTAAGTCGTAGGAGGATTGAATTTACGACAGTTGCTAAAGACGAGGTCGGCGTCCTTGCAGAAATCTTCCATCGTGGAATATTTCCCTTCCGTCAACTTTTGACTCATGGTGCCAAAGTCCATCGGGTGGCTGATCTCCTCGTAGTAACTAGACATTGATCAATATCCCTTAGCGTCTCTACTTGTGGATCAAACTCACGTGGGGCAGCCATCCCTTACTGGGTCTACTGGTTGGGCAAATATGGGGTACTCGGGAAGTTTCAAAATCAACCTCAGCACGTCTCTACATTTCTTCTCGTTTAATGGAGTGGTAGCAGAGGTGGCCCGGGACTTTGAAGGCGTAGGCTGAGCGCTGGCAACCTCTCGTTCCTTCCCTTTGATAGAGATGCGCGGTGCCTCTGAGGCTGGTGCGGGAGTTGGCGCAGGATCGGATCCCTTCTTCTTGGGCTTGGGAGGTGGTGCAGGAGCAGTCTTGGGCGTAGGTGCAGGAGGTCGCTCGGGGACTGGCGTACTCGTGCCGCTGGAGGGCATACTTGGCTTATCTTTTCTGGATATAGGCGTAGCGAACGTCAAGATTTCGTCCTCATTTTCGACGTTTGGTTTTCGACGCTTTCCGGGGGGTCCACTCCCCGACGCCTTGGCCGGAGGTGATTCCCTGTTCGATTCTGCTATCTTGCGTTGACGCTTCTCCTCATCCTTCTCTCGTTCAATCGCGATAACTTCTTGAAGCAGGTCGTGAGATCCGTCGTCGACATACGGTGGCGGCGCCTCGTCTGGAATCTTCGGTTTGCGAACCTTGAATTTAGGCACTTTAGAAACCTCTGCTGATTTCTCGACTGGCTTTTCAACCGGTTTCTCGTTGACTTTCTCCGTAGGCTTGACTTGGGCACCGCCTACTTTAAGCTTGATAATCGGCCGAGGAGCAGACTGTTCAGCAGTAACAGGGGGAGGTGCCGACGGTGGGGTTGAAACCCGCGTAGGTTGTGGGGCAGGCTTTCGAGGCAATTGTTTGACCACAATAGACGGTAACTCTTTACGGGCAGGTTCCGCAACCTTGTTGGCAGCTTCAAGAGTCTTGTTGATGCGATTCCACACTGATACCCCATGTTACTTAGCGACAAACATCACCTGAGAGTTGACAACTCACATTTCTCAAAGAAGGTCTCCAAGAATATGGCCTCGGTGTGTGCATAGCTACCAGCGACGTTGTATTGTTTCGCGTTCACGATCATGAGGCGGAAGTCGGCCTCGAATGCAAAACGATCTTTGTAATGGCCTTCCTCCAGCTTGGCGCCCGTGGTGCTCAGGTCCATCGGGTTTTTGATCATCTCATAGTAGCTAACAGTAGCCCATTATCACACGGATCGACAATGAAAATGAGGAGACACAAACTTGGGTGCGTGGTCCCGTACAGGATCAACAGGCTGCATAAAAAGCGTAGCATTCTTGTGCACCTTCAGTTTCTTGAGCGCGTTGCGACAAGCACGCAAATCGTTCACGCTCATTCCACCTGTTTGCGCTTTGGGAACATGAACCGGCTTAATAACACCCGTAGGCTTTGGCTTTGACTTGGCCTTCGTAGGCACGGGAGGAGGAGGCATAGCTCTGGGACGGGCGGCGGCAGTGGGAGTGGTAGCAGATGGCGTCGAAGCACGAGCTGCACTAGGTATGATCTTGAGCTTGGGAGGAACAGGAGCTGCCGGTACAGCATGAGGACGTTGAGGTGGACCACCAGTCTTGGTCGGTCGCTGTGCTTTGGCCGGTACCTTGACTGGAGGAAGCTGAGGAGCTTGTTCTGCCACAGGCGTTGGAGGAAGGTGAATGGTGACTTTAGGTGGTGTTTCTTCGATACCTCTGAGAACGATGTCCGCTAGCTTGATGATGCCCCATCGAACTTCTTGGTCAACGTCAGGGGCACTGGAGGTGTTGTCGCTTAAGTCGGCATGTCACAGGAACTGGCGGCATGAAAATCACGTACAGTACGATCGGCATCAAGAATTCGCGCAATACTTCATTCTTTCCAATCTCGCGGTCTTTGCGGAGGACCTTGATCATGAGGTCCACGTCACTCTTCTTGACCTCTTTAGCTTGAGGAGGTATAGAGCCATCCTCTTCGATTAGCAAGGACTCCGAATCTTTCAGTGCATTCTTCATCTCGCCCATCGAGACCAGGAGTGCCAGGCTCTGACATGCGCATCGGGCCACGTGACGCCGGACAACCCGCGACGGGTCATTTGCCATCACCGCCAGAACATACCGCATAATGGCTGGTGTGTACCATTTGGACATGAAGAGCCCATCGAAGGCAGCGATCCGAACTTGGGTGTAGTTTCCCTCACTGATCTCGCTTAGTAAAGCAAGATAAGGCTACAATCATGGAAGTCACACACCGAGTGAGTGGAAAGAAAACTCTCAGGTCATTCGGAAGTAGATTAGCAGCCGTCAGGAGAAGGTAAAACTGAATTCAATTTGTAAATAAATTGCACTGCACGCAGGGTGGGAACACTGACCTCCAATGCTGCAACTGTGACGACATTGTGGGGTGAGGGAATTAACCTATCCATGCTCCGATACCTGCTGATCTCATCAACCGCTTGTTTCAGCAGATTGGCGTCCTCGGCATTATGTTCAGACCGTACTTCTTCCTTCAGCAGTTCACCACGCTCTGGCGGAGCAGTTGATACCGTGGCGCACGCCGCCGTGGAAATGAGAGTGCATATATAGAAAGCATCAGAGTACTATGACGCCCAGTGAGCTTGTGCTTTGTCTTGAGTTCGGTGGGACCTACTGGATTCGCCGTGTTATCATTGTACCGTAGCTGATCCACGAGGAACTGTCGAACTACCGCGGGGGTCTTGCCGTTCTCAAAACGTACTTGAGAGATGGCATGAACAAGCGCCTGGATCATCGATTAGCCTTGCCTGGAGTAGACAAAACACATATCAACACACCTTGCGAACAAAGTACTCTGAAAGGTCAGAAAAGTCGTTTGGTTTCGGAACATAATTATGTATGAAGAGGTCTTGATTCGTCTCTTCGGGTTCATAGCAGTATCGTAAGAAAAGCTTGAAGAGGTGGAAGAGACCTAAAAATTCAAGTCGTCGAATGGCACACTACCCACAATGTTATCGACGATCTGAAGGAAAGGGCGATCTTTTCGACTTACGTTGACGAGCGCAGTCGCGGCTTCACACCGTATCCGATAATAATAATTAGAGACGAGCACCGTCTTCGTAAATGTGCTAGAAACAATAGCGGTTGGTTGTTTGGAAAGGGCATGGATAGCCTATAGTCGAGTCAGATAGTCGCGACGCGGGAGTACATAGAATAAGCTTACCTCAAGCTGAGCGACGACATCTCTGTCACGTTGCAGCTGAGAGACCCACATGAAATCTGGTTGTTCGAATGCAATGGCAGCAATCCATTCAAAATCGGCATCCATTCGGATCCATTCGTACGTGGCACCGGACATAACTTGTTCGTCCTCTTCCGTCCAATCAGCCACTTTCCATATCTCACGTTCCTTCTCTTTCTCCCAGATCTCTAGTCCGAATCCCATGTCGATGAGGCCCATAGCCTCAGCAGCTTCGGCGTCACCTTCTGCTGCTGCTTGCGCGGCTGCTTGGCGGGCGAGGTAACGCTTGGTATTCCGACGGATACGCTTGTATTTTGTGTTGAAGGGCACCTCGTAGCGCTTGAACGGAGACCTAATGTCAAGCACATGTTCGTAGGGCGTCCCATCAGCTTCATGTATGCGAACAGTCATTTGCCCCTGTTAACGATAGTAAGAGGCAGGCGCTTAGGTACCTACATAGCGTGGCAAAGACGTACCTCAAAGAATGAAACAGGCTTAAAAAGCAATTTCGACACTTCATTATGTTCGAGAGCTCTGTGGGCAGGAGCTTCCTGTCGCATGGTAATCTCCACGGCCATCTTTTTCCGGTTGAATGACGCAGAGAAGCCGAACGCAGGACATCCACTCCCGTATATCCACTGCTCGGCAAACGAGCGCAGATCGATACCGCTCACCTTCCTACAAGTCCGAAGAAAGGAATGGGTCGAGAGGCAATTATTCGGCAGCTCCCCACTGATTGCAGACAGAAAAATCTTCGGAAGAACACGAGATAGGCCAAGCGATGTACCGGACTTCCCAAGTCGGCGGTCGAGAATGTGAAGCACAAGCGGTGCCTTCAGGTTGACAAACGGAAGCGTAGCGGCGTCGGGGGGGTCGAGATGTTGGGGCTGACAAATCGGTGGCATCGAACCATTATCCCATTCGACGACACGTTGCATGTCTCGCTTCAACCGGTAGCGGTACTCGTTATTACCAAGTGATTTGCGGATGAAGAGACCTGTGATGTAGAGAGCAAGCCCGTTGACGAGCCAGATATCAGACCATGCCTTGGGTTGAATGTTGATACCCATCCATTGGCATGCAAGACTGTGACTGAGCGCCTGTCTGGTCTCAATTACTTGCTCGATGGCATCTTCACCATGCAGAAGATCGGCAGTGACTAACGAAAGGGTCGCGCTATCGAATCGTTGAACCGGCATTTCGTCGACGGCGACCACCTTGAATGAACCAAATGGGTACGAGCCAAAGTCCGTGCTGTAGAAGTTCATCGCCGAACGCAAGAATGACGTCGAAGTGTGCAACATAGATTCTTGACCGGGCAAGCAGAACGCATGCATGAGTGGCTGCGTGACACCTGATGCCTCTTCTGACGAGTCTGCAGCGACGGAATAGACGTGGAAGGGCCCTGCAGCAAAGGCGACGTGTTGTACCGACGTCAAGACCGTTTGTGAAAAGAGGAAGATGGTCTTATTAGAGTTATTAGGATGAGCAACCTACCATGACACGGTGAGCGTAGTGTGTAATGGTACGGAATGGAGACATGCCTGTTCCTCGAGGTCTCCACTGCAGACAACCACAGTGGGTATGGCATCTTGCTGCTCGCTAAACTCGCCGTCTTCATCCCGTTGCGTCAAGTCGGGCTCCTCCAAATACCTCGGAACAACAAACTCGAATTCCCAAGTACACTTTTCCCAAAGGTTATCAACACAAGGGACCCAACATCTCGCAGCATCGGGAGAGGAAGGGATGGTGTATGCATGAGGAACACGCTGTCATAGATGAGGATTGGATGAGGTGTATGTGCCCGTTGGATACACTTACATATGGAAACGCGTCGGTGGGTACCACAAACTGTATACCATCTACGGGATTTCGGAGGCTATACTCGATGCGAACAACGATGGGCATGAACTCTGGTCCCGGAGCTGGAGTCTGTGAAGGGCCAAGTATTTGTGGCTCGGGGGTCGCAACTGTTTGTGTTACCTTTAATTGAGCAACTACGCCAAGCAAACAAAAGACGACGGGGGTGTTTACCTTCGCTGGACACCCCATTTACCATTGAATGTCCAACATGGCCGGATTGTCTCAAGGAAACTTCTTTTGGGATGGCAATTGATAGCTCTCCTTCGTCTCCCTCTGTAAGGGCAGAATAAAGCTTTCTCTTGAGTTCTGGGTATGTGTGGCAATCCTGGGGTGTGGAGATGTTGATGTGTGCGAGTGGATCATGGTGGACAAATTCGGCTTGGTGGGATGCAACTGTGACTGAGTGGATGGCTTGGAAATCCAAGAGTCAAATGGAGGGAACGACGAGAAGTGCAGAAGTACTTACTGCACTGTCTAGAGTGGAGATGAATGGTGCGTAGATTCGCATTGTTTGGTACAACGGTAATTTCGGTGTATCCCTGGAGGTGAGAAGTGGTCGTTGCTGCGGTGAGTGATGCTCGTTGAGGGGTGTACAGGGAAGGCGACGCACCCAAAGCGAGCCCGAGAAGTCAATTTCCAAGACGACTTTTTGGTGGCTAGTAGACACGCGCAGGAGCGTCAGTCTGGGCGGGCACGAAAGAGAAAAAAAGGATGCTTATATGGAGAAGCCACGACGGGTGTGTTCGCGTTGCATCCTGGACGTTGCACGGCGGACTCGAGGGAGCGCGCGATTTATTGGTAGGGTTTGGTGTAGGAAGTCAAGGTAAGGAACGAAGAGTAAACTCGGTCGATGCGTCGTGCTCGACACCGACGGCGAGCAGCGAGCTTTTGGTGGGATTCATTCACTCACAAGGCAGCACCGACCGACAAACCATTACATAATCCAAATGGCTGTGCTCATTTCCAAGTAATATCTGATCATCCATCTAAGACCACGACTACGATGCCACAAAAATCAATATTCAGGCAGCCGGGGGCAAAGCATTTCCAGCTTGTCCATAGATCACAAAGAGACCCTCTCATTCATGACCCCGATGCCTCACGGCACGTGCTAAAGGCTTTTGTGAGGGGAAACGACAAAAAGGTTTGTCTCTCTTTCTCCTTCTCTTTGTATTTCCGACACGAGACCACACAGGGAAAAACCCGTTCTGATCTAGAGGCTATCCTTGCTCCAGACGTCATCAAACATGATGTCCGCGCTAATGTCGGAGAGGCGGCCCTCTATGGCATCTATTTTGACGACACAGAGTACGACTACATGCAACACCTCCGTACGGTGGGGACAGAGGAAGAAGGTGTAGAAAGCATCCTCATCGAAGCACCGCAGTCTCAGAACAAATACAAGTCAAAGGGAAAGTCAAAGTCAAGCTCGGACGTCCCTTTTTCGTTACAAGACCTACCCGCAGAGGCACTGCCCTCGAAGACGGAGATGCCCAGAAACTTTGAGATACAAGAATCCGTGCCATCCTCGATCGCTGGGTTTCAGCCGGACATGGATCCTCACCTCAGGCAGGCACTGGACGCCCTTGAAGACGACGCATTCGTAGATGATGAAGCAGAAGACGATTTCTTTACAGAACTGGTCCATGGTGGTGAACGGGATGGGGAAGAGGAAGTCGGTTATGAGTTCCATGAATACGGACCCCCTCAGGCAGAGAGCAACGAAGGAGAGGAGGGAGGCGAGGATGAGAGTTGGGAGGCGAGATTTGCAAAATTCAAAAAGGAGAAAGATAATGCGCCACTACCGTCTGGTTCCGACGAGGACGTTTACTCTGAGGACGGCGATACAGTTGGTAACCTACCGAAGCTCCCAGTGATTGGTGGTAAACGTAGACGGAAGGGTTCGTCGGATGCATCGGGGTACAGCATGAGTAGCTCCTCGATGTACCGCACGGAGGCCCTACTTACACTTGACGAACGTTTTGACCAAGTACGTTGCATCCTTGCGTCCCGCACTGATATCATTCGAATGATCTTGTCACCTCCAGTTGATGGCGAAGGAGTACGGCTCGGATGAGGACGCATTGGACGACGATGAACTGGAAATAGCGTCGACTAGCTCTTCGTTATCTTCTTCCTCTGCCCCGGATCTAATAACGTCTCGGGAAGACTATGCTGAGATGGTGGACAAATTTATGGACAGGTACGAGTTACTTGGACGAAAACTGAAGCCTGTTCTTGCTGGGGAGTCTGGTGCGGACAAGCTGGAGACGCTCAGACATGCGTTGGGACAAGATGAAAGGGTCAGGGTAGTTGCTTTGGGGGAAGATGATGAAAAGGAGTTGGACGACGATGAATTGTTCAGGGCCTACGATGCGAATGAGAAAGAGGATCGGTGGGACTGCGAAACCATTCTGAGTAAGTGGACTGGGTGGCAAGTAGGGTACGTTATACTGACGGATCCCAGCGACGTACTCGAATCTAGAAAATCATCCACGCATTATTCGAACACAGTCGTCGAAGCCTGTACCGAAGATCAAGCTTGATTCGCGCACCGGGTTACCTAGTGTCGCGACCGACGGGCGTCAGATACTGGAGGACGAAGAGGTTCCACGAGGTATGCAAGTCAATGAATTGCGATAGAGCGATGCTCATTTTCGCTGCTTTGAAGTCGTCAAACAGACCATCAGTCGCCCTCGAGATGAGTCGACAGAAGACAAAAAGGCGCGCAAACGAGCCATAAAGACAGAGCGACAGGCACGGCGCACAGACAAGAAGACGATGAAAGAGCAGTTCAATTCCGAAATTAAGCATCAGGCACAGGGGCTGTCTAACAAGACAAATATGAGCAGGGTACGGAAAGTGTAGTCGCTAGATTAGTCTCTGTCATCATTACCCATAAGGAGGTACACTGGTCGTGAACCGAAAGACTCGTTCTCCAAGTACTGTCGTTCGCGACGACGATGGAGTCCCCGCTGCTTTACTCGCCCGTGCAGAGCACTCACAGCGTCGTTCCGGGCAGGACCAAAGTGGGCGACGATGTGACCGGCTTGACGTCGTTCAACCCGTTCTCGGAGGAGGACGAGAATGACCAGTCCTCGTTTGCTCTCGTCACGTCCCTTTTCTCCCGCATGAAGAGCAGCTTTGCAACGCCTCTCGCTGCCGCATCGATCGCACCCCCCGCTCCCGGTCCCCAGGCCGCTCCGAACAATGACCAGCGACGTCCCTCCGCAACTCTCGTACACAATAACCTTTCCTCCTTCTCTTCTAGGTCCTCTTCCGAGCAGCGCCCAGTCTCGCTCAAACTCGTGTCCTCCGTCCCTGCCCCGCCTCTCGTTTCTCTCACTCCCGTCGTTTTCGAGGCACCCTCGTTCGGCCACGATCCCGACCGCTCGCCTTCTCACAGCGCCCATGTTCCTCCGTTCTACGAGGTTCCAGATGGCGGCGCAGTCGGAACGTCCATCCCTGGGTTCCCGATCCAGGATGACGCTCGCAGCATACGCACTTCTGTTTCTCATAATCGGTCCGCTTCTGTCTCAAAGGTGATTCGCAGAATACGCGGAGAAGGCATGTCGAAGATCAACATCACCCCTTGATTCTCGCTGATTACATTCAACAGGCTTGTCCCGCGATTATTGGATGGACGACGAGAACGCAAAGGAATGTTATGATTGCAAGAGCGTCTTCACAACATGGCGGAGAAAGCACCATTGTCGGATATGTGGCAAGTCCTAAAAATCGCTCACACTGTTCTTCTTTTTCTAAGCCTTTCCAGGACAAATATTCTGTTCTCGCTGTGCCTCCAACATCATCAAAGGTTCCCGCTTCGGTCACGATGGCATGGTGCGAGTGTGCAACCTCTGCCTCGAGAAACTCGCCAAGGTAGACGAAGACGAGGACGACGACCATCGTTCTGTCGTCTCGTCAACCGCATCGCATTTTCCCTCCCACCAGCTCGGCTCAGATACCTTTACCCTCGGCTTAGGCCATCATCCTCAGTCTCCCTTCGCAGCGTCGCAGCTATTTGGGCGTACAGATGAACCCTTCAATTTATATTCTATCGCGGAAACAAAACGCTTTGCTTCTTCCTTCGAGGACACCGCATCCAACTCCCCCCTTGAATGGGAGCCTGTTCGTGACTCTACCGCACCCTTCCGCAGAAATCTCACAGAGGATGAGAAAGACCCCGCGACACTTGGTCAGCAACAGAACCAAGTCTACACACCGCCTGCTACGGCCTCTCGTGCCAAGACGCCTGTCGATTTTCCGGTCACCGTTCCAGTAAATGTCGATAGGTCCGCGATGAGCACGATTCAGTTTCCTTTGAGCTCCCCGGACCAATTTCCCGGCCCAGACAGTCCACTGACATATGGAACGATTAGGTCCAGATTGAATAGTTTTGGGGATTGGGATAGCGGAACCCCTTTCATTAGAAGCAGGGTACAGAGTCGCCTTGACAACTTCCCAACCGTCGAGGGGTGGCGAACGAGACGCGATTCCACCGCGTGAGTCGACTCTTTAACATGCTTGAGCTCTCCACTAAGACCCCCTGGACTCTCAGATATGCACAGGAACTCAACCTTATTTCCATGTTCCACCTCCGCATCATGCTGCGCCAAATGCTCACCACTGAAAACATTCCTAATATCAAAGAATGGGAAGAAACCTTACTTAAAATCTCCCTTCGCATTGCCCGCGAACTTACTTTCACTGCTGTCCCCTACCACCAAGGCGAGGATATGGATGTCCGCCGATATGTTAAGATTAAGAAGATCCCTGGCGGGGCTCCCTCGGATTCGGAATACGTCGACGGTGCTGTTATCACAAAGAACGTGGCGCACAAACAAATGCTGAGGTCGCAACGTAACCCGCGCGTCATGCTTGTCACTTTCCCCCTCGAGTTTCATCGCGTCGAGGGTCAATATGTCCACTTCGGCCAAATCCTTCGCCAAGAGAAAGAGTATCTTGGCAACCTAGTTAGCAGAATCGCGGCGCTACGACCTCACGTCGTCATGGTCGAGAAGAGTGTGTCGAGGATTGCATTGGAGGCGCTTGCTCAGCACAATATAGCCGTCGCTCGCGCTGTGAAACCTTCTGCCGTCTCATTTGTAGCTCGTATGACACAGGGAGACGTGTTCTCTTCCATGGACAAACTTGCTCTTGAGCCACGTTTAGGCCATTGCGGGCGCTTCCGCGTACAAACATTCGACCACCCTCTCATCCCAGGGCAACGTAAAACCTACATGCGTTTCGAGGGCTGCAATCGTAATATGGGCTGTACAATCATCCTGAGGGGCGGGGATTCTGAGACGCTGAGAAGGGTGAAGAAAGTCACGAGGTTTTTGACCTTCATCGTCAGAAACTTGAAACTGGAGACGCATCTTTGGAAAGACTCAGTGATCACACTGCCTTCGTTGCCCCTGGAAGCCGTGCCCGCGGTTATGATGAAACAGGAACAGCTCGTTGATGGTGCCAATGGGAATGGAAACGGGATCGGGACTGGGGCGTTGGTTCCAGCGTCGGTGTCGTTGGTTCAGTTGGCAATCCCCACGGATAAGGCGAAGGCGGATGTGTTGGCGATTGAGGACACGGCGGAGGAAGATCTCCCCGATGCTGACGCTGAGCAGCTCAGGCTTTCGAAACGTATCCAACAATCCATCGAGCCTTATTACAAAACCTTCATTTCTGTTTCCGCCACACTACGATTCCCACCTCCTCAGCCTGTACTTCGCATGAAGGAGCTGGACGAGGAGCTTGCGCGAGTTCAGCGCGCGTGGGAGGACGACCTCGTGCGACGGGAAGAAAGGGGAGATAGCAACAAGTCCAAGATCACCGACAAAGCGTCTGGCACACCAACACCTGAGAGGAAGTCAGTGGATATCCAATTGAGCAATAGTACTCAAGACACAGAAGACGTCAAGGCACAGATCGAGGCCCTTGTCCTCCCCCCTCGTACGCCTTCGCCTGGAGTTGATAAACACCTTCAGGTCGAAGATCCGAAAGGTTACTTCGACCCTCAACCAAATACTTCCGGCGTTATTTTGCCTGGGTCCCCCTTCGTTCTCTCCCCTCATCCCATCATTATGGCAGGTCTTCCGGATGAACCCGTACCTCTGAAAACTACGGCAGACATTGCTCTGGAATCTCAGCTCAGCCTCGTCAAATATCGTTATGAAGAGCACCGTCGAATCTGGGAGTGGTACTTGCGCAAGAACTCAGACGATTTCGTCGTCGAGAAATACCAATGCATTGTTCTATGGCGATACACAGTCCCTATCGAAGAATTTGGAATCCGACGTGCTTGTTTCGCCCCCGGCTTGCACTACATCACCTTTTACGGCGAAAACGATTGCACACTTGGCCAGTTCATCGAAAAAGCCGTGAACGATACGTTGGTGCAGTTCCTTGATCCCAAAGCGGTGTGCGCAGGAAAGGGGTGTAACCAACCTCTCGCACGCCATTGTCAAGTGTTCGTGCACAATGCCACGAGGCTGGCTGTAGCTGTCGAGCAATGGGATGGACAAATCAAAGCGAGGAATATCCACCCTGCCCCAGATATGATCACTACTTGGAGTGCATGTCGGGTCTGCGGGTTGGCAACACCATTCATACCCATTTCTGAGGAGATGCAGCGATATTCGTTTGCCAAGTTCCTCGAACTTCACTTTTATCCTTCGGACGTCCAGCTCGTACAAGGTGCTGGGTGTCAACACAATATTTATCAGCACCACATCAGATATTTCGCTACAAGGGGGATGACTGTGCGGTTCCAAGCAGATCCCGTTACCCTGCACGAGATCGTTTACCCTGCGATGCGCATCCGTATACGCCCCGAAATCCAGCTCGAGTTGAAGAATGCTGACTTTGAGAGGTTGCATAGGCGGAATACAGCATGGTATACCGCCCTCGTTGACGACCTCAAACTCATCAGCATCGACGCTGCTACTGGCGAAGAAGAACACGATGCAAAGCTCACGGCAGACATCAACATCCTCATCTCACGTGCGGAGGCGGAGCGACAGGAGATCAGTCAGCTTATCAATAAGGTCTATCAGGAGTCCTCACCCATGGACACGCTTGTTCTCAACCAAGTTCGTTCGTTTAGACAAGACCGCATCGTCGCTTGGCAGGCCGACTTTGACAAGCTTCCGAAGCCGCGGAATGTTGAAAAGAGTGGACGCCGAGTGTCTGCGTTCAACTCTGTGCGGATCATGTGGCCGAAACGGTACGACATTCCGAGTCCATTTGGCGAGTTGCAGATGCCTTCCACTAGTGTTTCGGAGGCGGAGGAAGGGGGCCCGAGTAGGAGACGGATCACAAGCGATTCGTTGGTCTCGAGTGCATCAGAAGCGTCGGAAGCAGAGTTGGAGAGGCATTTGGAGAAACCTGTGGAGAAAGTGGCTCCGTTGAGAAGCGACGAGGAGGCACCTAGTGTACCACCCGTGGATCTCATGTCTCCAGCAAAAAGGTTAGACCCGGATAGTGACTCGACTATCGGAGCTTCGAAAGAGGAACCGGTGTTATCCCAGGCTCGCCGTGGTAAGCAGGTACGTCTAGAAGTCTCATCATCTCTGCGGCTAGTAATTGATCAAGTTACAGGCAAAGCAGGCTGAACAAAGCGAACCCGAAGTAGACCGTCCCCCTCCACGTGTCTCTCGCCTCCCTCGCCGCATATCACAACACCCCAGTGTCGCAGAACTTGTCGCGCGCTACCAAGACTTCATCCCTGCTACTGGCGTCGAAGAACTTGCCAAGACTGCACTTTCCCCCCCTGTCGTTTCCGAGAGTGAGCAGGAAGACCTCACTACAACACTGTCGAACGCAAACATGACAAGGCCTGTTTTACCCCGCAATGCCATTCGTGGGAGGCACAGACACGAAGTCGCTAAGAAGCCTTCCACGTCTGATTTCGAATCTGGGTATGCAGCAAATGCAGCACCAAGGTTCAGGAGGTCACTTGGAGCACAAGGACAATACACGACGAGAATGCCGGGAGGATCGTCTATTGATTCCCTAGCTCCCTCCAGGAGGACATCCCCAGACAAGAGAAGGTCGAGAGTCGTTGGAGAAACCTCGTCTCCACCACCCAATAGGAAATCGCTACCTTCACCCCAAGGACGGACAGTAAGGAGGAAAACATCTTCCAGAGGGTTGGGCAAGGATGTTTCCCAACAACGACCTACGTCGGGTAGCGCGTCCAAGCCAACGTTCAGGCGACCCCCCCAGGGAGCTGGGACGAAGGTTTCGAACATCGCGAGACACTTTGAACGTATCAATCGGGAGAATGAGAGGGCTAATCGACGGTATGCTGTCATCCGTGGACGCAAAGTACGCCCAGTTGCATCTTCTCGCGCAACAGTAGAAGTGCTGGAAAGCATCAAAGATGCGATCAAGGATGAATCCGACACCTCTGACAGTTCGAGTGAGGCTGACGATGAAGGTGGTGATGAGGATGAAGGACGCAAGCCCTCTGGTAAAGCCACCGAATCTTCTCCTGAGCAGTCTACGACCCTACCTGTCGTCACGGTTCAGAAGGATCCAGTCACGTCTGCAGATCCGCTCCCCGTTCAGGAAATGGAAGCACCCGCTCCTCCTACATCCACTCCGCCGTTATCTCCTCCTGCTGCAGATCGGTCTTTCCCACCATCCCCATTTTTAAGCTCTCCTCCGGAGCCAAACCCACCGCCGACTCCACCAACACTTTCGCTCGAAGAACTTCCACGCAACTCAATCTTCAGACAGGCATTCTCGGGACTGTGGCCGCCCCAACTCGCCTCGAAGCGCGTAGAATTTGACAGCGAGGATCCATTGCACGATCCAGAGCACATATTCCGAGATTCATCGATGGTCGTTAGGACTGACGAACCTACGTCAATCATTGCTCTTGCACTCAAGTAGGTTTCTCTTATCTTTCCCTTGACGCCAATGCGCTAACTGTGGGAATTTAAAGCTCATCACAGTATCGCGATATGCTCACGAAATCTCGGGTTGAGAAGCGAACATCCCGCGAACCAAAGGTTACTGAAGGTGGCGAAGCATTTATGCCGGACGATCAATCTGTGTCTGAGTGCTCGTCGACGTGGGGAGTTGTCAACCTGGATACCTCGGACTCTGTCAATCTCACGGACGAGCTCAAGTCTCCGTCCACAAAGATGTCTTGGGTCATTTGTGAGTGTTACTACTTCGTTGTGACACCGAGCTGACTGTACACGTCTTGGGCAGCATTCGAGAGCGGTGGGCTGACGATCAGCTGTACTATTCTATACCCTGAGCAGTTTGACGCATTGCGGAGAACGTACGATTGTGAAAAGAGTATCGTAGAGTCCTTGTCGCGATGCGTCAAGTGGGATGCCAACGGGGGGAAATCCGGGTCCGCATTCTTGAAGACTCGAGGTTTGTGGCCTTTGTGTGCTCAGCTTGTTGGACTAACCTTGACTGCCAGATGACCGTTTCATTGCGAAAGAGCTCTCGCGCGCGGAGTTGCAAATGATGGAAACTTTTGCTCCTGCGTACTTTGATTATATGGCATCTGCTGTCAGCGGAAATGTATGTCGTCTACTTGCCTGTTTGTGAGAAATGGGTTGTTTAATCTTATGATTAGCGCCCAACGTTGCTGGCTAAAGTCTTCGGCTGTTATAAGCTGACGTTCAAGAAGTCCAAAGACAAGGGGACGGGAAAGGCTAAAATGACCCACATGAATTTGCTTGTCATGGAGAACCTGTTTTACAACCGTCGATTCGCCAAGGTATACAGAAATATTTGTCTCGCGGGACTTTCAGGGTTGACCATCCTCCTTTAACAGATCTATGATCTCAAAGGTTCCACTAGGAACCGGCATGTACAATCCACGGGAAGGGAGAACGAGGTTTTGCTAGATGAGAACCTTGTTGAAAGTGAGCGATAGGTTGTCTCTTCAGCGAGTCTCCCTGACCCTTCGCGAAGCTGCCCACCTCTCACCTTTCTATCTCAAAGAACACTCCAAGAGAATTTTACGTGGCGCGTTGTACAACGACAGCAAGTTCCTATCGGACATTAACGTCATGGACTATTCCCTGGTTGCTGGTGTTGATAACGAGACACATGAGCTTGTGGTTGGGATCGTCGGTAGGTTTACTCCTCCCGGCTGAATTTTCTTCTTGCTTTTATCATTGAAGACGTGCTCATGAGAGGATGTTTCATTAGACTATATCCGCACCTACACCTGGGACAAGAAGCTCGAGAGCTGGGTGAAAGAGTCTGCGTTCCTTGGTGGAAATAGCAAGGGCGAGCCCACCATTGTTGGACCGAAACAATATAGGCAACGTTTTATCAGTGCGATGGAAAGGTACTTCCCATTGGTGAGCTTCCTGGGCTGGTTGGTTGTTGGATGCCATATTAATGCTATGTGGTGACAGGTCCCAGACCGCTGGATGAAACAGAAGGACACTCCAGAAGAAGACCCGAACAGTCTAGCTGATCTTTGGCCTGATTGGTGATAGTCCAGCAGGCTAGGCTGGTGTCAAAAAGTTTCGTTTGTTTTGATTCGCATTTTGGTCTCGAAGATCACTAGTATGACCCTATCTATGGCCACATGTTTCTGCATCCGCATTCCTGATTCGTTGCATCTCACACGACATACCCTGCATGTGCATGACCCAGTAGTATACTCTGTTGTAATACGCGTTTTATCAAAGTTGCAAAGCATCCTGCCTAAGATCGACTACTATACTGTAACCTTCAAGTGGCGTATCCTAATCCGACATTCACCAACCAATTTGCTCCTCGTGCCACTCTCATTGTTTGACCCCCCTGAGTCACGACTACGATGGACGATGATGACGCCGAATATATGCAGGGCAGCGAAGACGAGGTACTGTATTTCCTTTCGTTCATGAACTCGTCGTGATCGTATGACTGCTGTGAGCGAGCGCAAACCGCACTAACGCTTCTATCAACGTGAACAACAGGACTATGGCTTCGACTATTCCGATAACGACGAAGCTAGCGAGTCAGGGAGCGCAGATGTCGAGAACATGTACTACACCGCGAAATGTGCGTTTGATTCCTCGTTCTCTCTTCTCATCCTTCCTTTGCTCAACCGGGACGTGTTGGAAAAACAGCCAAGAAAGAGGACGACCCTGAGCAGGCGCTGAAGGAGTTCAAAGTCATCGTCGATCAAGAAACAGAGAAAGGTGACTGGTGAGCCTCGCCCTCGTCTTCACACCTCCCTGTTCGCACTGAAATTGACTCGTGACGTCAGGGGCTTCAAGGCCCTGAAGCAGTCCACGAAACTACTCTTCCTGACTCTCCACCGCCCCGCCAATGCGCTGGCAACCTACACCCAGCTTCTCACATACACTAAATCTGCCGTCACCCGGAACTACTCTGAGAAGACGATCAACGGGATCTTGGATTATGTTGGTGGTGGCAAGGGAGGGGCTGTGGAGGTGGACGTCCTTGAGCGATTTTATGCCGTGACGAACGAGGCCTTGGAAGATGCCAAGAACGAGGTAAGCTTCAGGCTAGTGTTCATGCGGATCCCGGGGCGAGGCGCTGACCACGACCACATGTAGAGACTATCGGTGAAGACGAATCTGAAGCTCGCCAAGCTATGGTTGGACAGAAAAGAGTATGGTCGACTCCAAAAGGTATGTATATCATCCGCTTTCAGGTCATCCACTTTCGCGTGACACGAAAACGCTCAGAATATCCGCGAACTGCACGCTACGACGAGAGCTGCGATGGATAGTGAGGACCAATCACAAAGGGGAACTCAGCTCCTGGAGATCTACGCGCTCGAGATTCAGATGCACAACGAAATGCGAAACGTCAAGAAACTCAAGGTAACCCGCCTTTTCAGTGTCCTGAACAACCCTCACCCGATGAACGTAAACTAGGAAATCTACAACGCCTCAAACAATGTCCGCTCCGCGATCCCACACCCACGTATCATGGGGGTTATCAAAGAGTGTGGCGGCAAAATGTGGATGGGCGAACGCCAATGGTCTCTCGCTTCCTCTGACTTCTTCGAATCTTTCCGGAATTATGATGAGGCTGGCTCCCCGCAGCGTATTCAAGTGCTGAAGTACCTTGTGCTTGCCAACATGCTGACAGGGAGTGAAGTGAACCCGTTTGACTCGCAAGAGACGAAACCGTACAAGTCAGACCCACAAATCAAAGCAATGACGGATTTAGTGGATGCTTATCAAAGGAGGGAAGTACATTTGGCTGAGAAGATTTTGAAAGGTAAAGTGGAGATTGGAGACGTAGATTCTCGTGCTAATAGGTGCTGGCACAGACAATCGTTCGACGATAATGGATGACACATTCATCAGATCGTATATCGGTGAACTCTTGAGAAGTCTACGCACATCGTACCTCATTGATCTCATCAAGCCATACACGCGTCTGGAGCTTTCGTTCCTTGCCAAGGTGAGTTGGATTCGTAAGACGCCCAGCCGAAAACTAACACAGCTGTGTAGCAACTCAACGTCGAGATTGCGGAGGTAGAAGAGCTCTTGATAGGGCTCATCCTGGAAGGGAAAGTTGATGGTCGGATAGACCAAGTTGGCATGAGATTAGAGTTAGACCAAGCGTACATTTTTCCATCTCTTCCAACGCCAGACACTCATCCACTTATAGTCAAGCACTCGAGAAAAGGCGATACGCTGCACTTCACTCATGGACGAAAGCACTAGAAGGAGTACACGCTGCCGTGGTTGCGAAGACAGCAGGGAGGGGTGCATCAGATACCTTCATGAGCATCCCCCCCGAAAGGATGGTTGATTTTAGGGACATTGGACTCTAAATGGTCTGTAGAGCATCAATTGTCAACCGTGCCAGCTTCATTGCGTATCAATGAGTGATCCATGAGTGTATTCAAGTGGGTATCAGAACGATTCTGGGTACGGTACATCAGTGTCATGTCTAGTAAGCTAGAGGCGCGCTGACCTATAGCGGGCGATTGAATGGTTTCCAATCGTGCGGCCAGCCCTCTTTTGATGGAGTGTCTGTTGGGACCTTAAGCTCGCGAGGAAGTAGGCCTCTGACTCTCGACTCGATGGCCCTCTTCTCGGCGTTGGAACAAGTTTTGAGCATCTCCGTCTCGGCAATACTCCTCGCTCTGGGATCCTCTCTCCTATTTGCTTCCTTGAATAGTACCGGGTCAATTTCCTCAAGCTCCTGCATAGCCCTCCTCATGCATTCGAACTTGCGATGAAGTTCCTCCTCGCGTTTTTTACGCAGATGGCGTTGGTAAAGTGCCCAGGCCCTCTCGATCGTCTTGTGGGCCTGTGCTGAGGGAATGGCGCGCTGGAGAGCGCGAGCTACGTCTGGACGCCATGTGCCGGTGGGGGAAGGACCGGCGCGGACATTTGGAGGGTAGAGCATGCGACGGATGACTTCGCGCTGGGTGTTGACCGGGTCGGTGACCTGGGCGTTTGTCGCTGCATGGCGCACCGAAATTTGCGAGGCTCGCAGTGGGAGACGACGAGCGCACTTGAGAAATGACATTGGACGATCCTCGCACTCGGTTGGAGACTTCAAAAATGTGTCGGATTTCGGTTCCCACGGCGTATTACCACAAAATTAGAGCTTGTTCTGAATTGTTCTCCTTCTCAATGTCGTCCAGTCTTGGTTTGCTCTATCGGGGATGCACGTCCTCGTTCGTTAGTCCAGTGAGTACACTTGCCATACGTTGAGGTCGTTCTGGGTTTATGAGTCGGTACATGCTCGACAGTTGTCCTCCCGTTCTGCCAATTTGCTTCGGTCTGGCTTAACTGGCACATCGTCCCAGCTCGTAACCAACCGCTACTTTTCTTCGTCACCCATTGTACTTGCAAAACGAGTCGAGAAGAAGAAGGCCCCCTCAAAGCATCAACTTGCCCTCATAGCCAAAAGAAAGGCGGCCAGACGCGGCAAAGATGCATACGCGAATGAGAAGATGACTCTCGATGCTGCTATCTCTGTCCTTCGCGTATGTTTTCTATCATTACACGTCCGACGTCGCTCACTCGCCGTGTTCTAACCTATCAGGCAGTCGAGGTTGCACGACCCAACTCGACGTATGAGGTGGTAATCCGGACCGCTATGTCACGTGGTGCACCTATACCTACTGGTCGTATCAACCTTCCTCGAGAGGCCAAGCCCAGAAAGGAGTACCGTATCCTTGTTTTTGCGGATGGCCGGCAAGCAGACGAAGCTAAAAAAGCTGGTGCCCATGTCGTTGGTGGACTAGAGCTAGTTGATGCCGTTTGTTCTTTCGTCTTGCCTCTCCTTCCACTGCTGAGTACCGACCCCAGGTCGCGGAAGGCAAACACAACAACTGCACGACTATTCTTTGTACACCATCCCTCATCCGTAGCATTAGTAGCAAACTGGGTCGTATCCTCGGTCCTCGTGGTCTCATGCCATCCGAGAGGCGAGGAACAGTCACGGACGACCTTGAAGGGTATATTCAAAAGCTACAGGGAACAACCGAGTGGAGAGGTGACAAGACAGGAACTATCAGGATGCCCATTGGAAAGGTGGGTAGGTTTACGAGAGTTTGTTCTTTGTTCCAGCCCTTCTGCCTTTTATTTTTGGTTACCCATATTGATTTCCGTCCAAATCTTTAGCTGCATTTCCCCGTCGAGGATGTAACGAGGAATGTCAAACAGTTCGTTCTTAACGTAAAACGCGCCACGGGAAACCTCAAGGATGCCGTTGCGGAGGCTGAGGTCAAGGCTCAGAAGGGAAAGAACAGTAGTAAGAGTGTTAAACCCGGTGCGTATTTCGTGTGTGCAATCCTCCCCTTTTTCCGCGGGTCCCTTGTCTCACCGTCTCTTCGTCCCGGTTCTCTTGCATCATCACCTCCCCATCCCCATCCATTTCCGAGCTGCTCGGTGTTACGGTATTAGTTCAACATTACTCTCTGAACGAGTCCTTTTCCTCCCCTTCACCAATTCCTTCTTCCCCTTTCTTGGTCGACCGGACCGGGCTATTTAAACATCGCCTTGTCGCAATTTGCCCTTTTTCACTTATGGTCGCTTCCATTTGGTCGCCGATCGACGACATCCCCATTCGTTATCGATATATCTGAGCAGACTATAATTGACTGACGGAGATTTCTCCCTGCAGTGAATGCGATCACTCGGATACTTCTCAGCTCAACCCAAGCGCCCGGCATTCAGATAAAGGACCTTTGATGGATGGCCGGACGCAATCCATGTGGTGGAGTGGAGTTGGATGACGCTCGTACAGCTTGGTACCAGCGTTCGATTTAGGAACGCCGATCAGATTATGTGAACAAAGAAAAGGATATTTTCTGTCGGCGACGGCTTTCTTCGATCTATCATCCTACCACATCTACTTGTATCTCGACTGTTTTGGCAAGGACACTCAGGGGATGTGCACTTCCGATAAAACGGTTAGACAATATATCGAGTAATAGCATAATGCGATATCTGTCCAGCGAGCAATGTGTGTGTATGTTCTTGTGGTATGTTTGTGGCAAATGGGATCTGTGACGGAGTAAAGGGAAGGGGGAAAGTTGGAGCGGGGTAAGCAAGTTCGAAAGCCAACACGTTCGGAGTTGGTGACGTAGGTAGTTCAGTGGTGATGAACATTTCCTGTCTTCGAGTCAATGAGCCGCAGAGCTTCGTCGTTCTCGAAAGCCAAATCTTTCTTAGAAGCTTTCCACCTCGCCTTCTGCTCCCTGCGAAGTGTATCGTCAAGCGCGGCATAACTTCTCTCGTGTGCCTTGTCTTTCTTGTCTCGTCCCTTTGATCGTTTGCCAACGTCTGATCCCTTCGCGTTCTGGATGCTTTGTTGCTTCGAAGCGGCTCCTTCGTCGGTGGATTGGAAACGTTCAATGGGTTTATTCTTAGACGGGTGAGGAAAAATGTCGCCCCACGAAGATTTGCGGGCATCGTAAAATGCCTGTTTACCTTGCGATTTCGGAATCGTAAGCCGCATTATTTTTCCTATTGAAATAAAAACATGAACATTAGCCCATCGCTTTCATCTCGAGAAATGATGGGATCTGATAGACGGGGAAAACGGTGGGAATAGGGGCAGGACACGAACCTTCACGCGTACATGCATCAATAATGATATGTCCGCTCTTCTTGAGCGGTGGGAACACGAGACGCGGCCATCCATATGCCTCGCTCCTCAGAGCCTCCTCGAGGTTTGACGGCGACTCGAGCTCTTCGGGCGCACTCTCGGGCCCCGTTTCGGTTTCTGCGTATCCTGCCCGCTGAGGAAATTCTGATGTGGAAGCGAGTATTTGGACAGACGCTGGTGGCGTTGATGTTGATGATGGTGACGAGAGGACTTGTGCCTGCGCTCGCATCATGGTTTCGTCCGACGAACGCACATCAACACGAGGCGACATGAAGGACGCAGCATCTGCGCTCGCCACCCGCCCAAGCACCTCTATGGCGCCGGTACCAACACCGTCATCCACAGGCACACGAGCTTGCGCTTGTGTTTGGTCCGCGGGGACGGAATTGACGTCGATGGGTGGCAACGATCGGGCATGCAACGATGTGGACCGCTCAGCTGACACCGAAGATGACGGTGATTGCGGGTCGATACAGGTACGATTATGCCCATGTTCATGGGCACGTTGCAACTCCCTTAGCACACCTGTCCCCATCTTTGCTCGCTCTATCGCTTCCCTCTCCACTCCCCCCATTCTTCCCACCGGTTGTCCTCTTGTGCCTAAAATTATGCTATCGGGTCTTGGTCCTCGCCGAATGACAACGTATGAGTAGCCGATATCCTCGTGCCCTTGCTTTGCGTGTTTCGTGCGCCGAACAAACGTGGGGCGTTGCAGGCGTTGGGAAAAGCCACAGACTAGACCCAAAGGGCCAGAATGTTCGAGGGGACAGGGGCGATCATGTGGGCACTAGATCGTAAAAGACCGGTGAATGTGGAGACGACATCGCATTTTTCAAATGCGGGGAAATGGACCGAAAAATGAGGCAGAAAGGAGAAGAGTAAAGGATATTTATGACATGTTCGTGTTATGCAAGTCTGGGACTTACGGGTGCGACGACATGTGAGCCCTGGAAAGGTTGGTTCATCGTTTCGGGATTTTCAATTTCCTTGCGACCCAAGTCGAGCAAGAAATGACGAGCTGTCGCAATATTTTGGAACCCAGCAGGCGAGTTATGGTCGATGAGAATCTGCCTACAATTAATTTGCTAGTTATTGTAGAAAACATGGGACATACGATCGTTTGTGCACCACTGTCCCACATTTCCTTAACCATATTCTTTCTGGCGAGAGGGGAAGGTTGTGCAGACAGCATGAATGCTGAAAGGGCAATTGTAGAATGACCCTCGGCAGGATCTACGCGGTATTCTTCGTGAAAGGACTTTCTCCACGTGACGCACAATGCATCAAGCTCGGTTTCTGTGCAATGACTTCAGCAACTTTGAATGAAATGGGTGAAGCACAAGCATTTACTTTGCAGAAGTTGCTTGGCTATCGACACGAGACCCTCACGCTGGTCCAGACCAAGGTACGTGACGATGGTGGAGTTGGCTAACAGTGTACCATCTCCTGGGGTTGTGGAGGGTTTTTGAAACACGTTCAACGCTGCCCTACAGAACTCTCATGAACAGTCCAACATCCACTAACGGCAGACCCTACCAGAGACCGCTTCCGGTGGCAGAGCCCCAATCAATGACCCTATCCACGTTCCATGATGTTCCTAATCTATGCTTCACGTGGCGCAACACCGCATATATGGCAGAATAATGGGCGGGGAGGATGACGGACGCGAATGCAGTTCCATCGCGCGCAGAGTGCTGATAACGTTGTCGACGATTTTTGTATTCCACATTGTACGCTGTGGACCAATTTTCTCCCGAGCTATCCTGTTCTGCAAACAAACGTCTTGCATCACTGTGTAGCAGTGTCTTATTTGTACCTACACACGATCACTGAGTCCGAATACGAGAGTGACGATAAAAACATACCCTCGATGAGTGCGGTGACCGAGCGCTGAAGTTCAGGTGGCAATACCACAGTGCCGATTCCGTCGCTGCCGAAGCGAGCTGCGGGTGATTTACGGTCCTCCCTACGTCGTGCAGGTTCCTCAGTCGGGTGGTCTTCGTGGTCCATGTCATAGTATTCTATTTCGCCCTCGTCGTTTTCAAGTGCCTCCAGCTCTCGCGCAGATGTTGAGGCTGGCTCTTCCGTTCCCTTGTGCTTGGGCATCAAAGATATGTCAACATCGTGAAGCAATGACTTTAAACTTGGGTCCAGTGTTAGTGATGGCTTTGGCTGAGGAACCACATGCACGCCCGCTGTCGAGGAAAACGCGGAAACTTTTGAACGCGTCGAGCAAGACAAAACGCGCAACGAAGTACGAGTGCCGGAGAGCATACCAACAGCGAGCACACTGAGTCCGGTAGACATTAATTTGTTAGACAGGTGGCTTATGTAATGAGTCATGGACTGACGCGCTCGACATCCATCACGATCTCCTCGAAGCATGTCTGGCTCCAACCTTGCACTGTCCCCAAGACAGTCCACCCAATCAGATGGTGAACCACCGAGCAAACGAACTAGGTTAGAGGACAGCCCGGTCGTGTCGGATGCCGAGGAACATACCCACGCGCCTAGCAGCAAGCTCGACGGAAATACACTACCCGTCCATGGGTCGGATGTTGAAGATGACCCGTACTCTTCAGATGCTACAGCCTCCGCATATGAGCACAAGGCATCGGACTTATACCTCGACACCGTATGCCAGCACGCCTTCTCGGCTCCTGACACTCCCTCATTCTACTCCGCAGATTAACCGGGCCTTGCTTGACTTTGATTTTGAGAAAGTATGCTCAGTCTCGACCTCCAATATTAATATATATGGTTGCCTTGTCTGCGGAAAGTATTTCCAAGGCCGTGGTCGCAGCTCATATGCTTATGCCCACTCCATTCACGATGACCATCATGTGTTCATCAATCTCGAGACAACAAAGGTCAATTCCACCCCTCACACGTGTAGCGGCGATTCACCCCACTGGACTATCAGGTCTACGTACTCCCAGATGGCTATCTTGTATCTGATCCGTCACTCGAAGATATTGCTTTCGTGTTGAATCCCAAATTTACGAAAGCGTCGATAGCAAACCTTTCCTCTGTTTCTTACCTCTCCAAACCATCCTACGATCTCACACACAAACCCTATTCCCAAGGTTACGTTGGTCTAAACAACATCAAGCGTAATGATCACATGAATGTCATCATACACTCTCTCCTTCATGTGCCTCCACTTCGAGACTACTTGCTCCTATCGGATTTCAAAGGGAAAGAAACGGAGCTTGTCAAGAGATTTGCAGCACTTGCCAAGAAAATATGGAATCCGCGGCTTTTCAAGAGTCAAGTCAGCCCACACGAGTTCCTGCAGGAAGTGAATCGTGCCAGTTCTGGAAAATTCTCATTAGAGAAACAAGGAGATCCGGTCGAGTTCCTTGGCTGGTTTCTTAATCGCTTGCATGTCGATCTGGGTGGTACGAAGAAGAAGAACTCAAGTGAGTACTGGTTGTAGTCGCCGAGTGTCCGTAATACATAAACTGCACAGGTATAACTTTCTCGACTTTCCAGGGAGAACTTCGCGTAGAGACACAACAAGTCTTCGTACGCCCTGACGAAGCCGGAAACGAAAAGCCGAAATTTGACATTGACAGAGGTTAGGACACCAAGATCACGAATCGTGCTCATACCGATTTATGATTTCCGCGCGCCAGACATCAAGTCAATGGTATCTCCGTTCCTCTTCTTAGCAGTTGATCTTCCGCCGCCACCATTGTTCCAGGACGCATTCGAGAAAAACATCATCCCACAGGTTAGTATACATTCCGTGCTGGCCAAATATGATGGCGTCACCACACAGGTAAACTCCTCATGTTGGACATGCTTCATTTGTCACTTATAGTCACGCACCATCAAAGGAGTCGGCAGGTCAGCTAAGGCGATACAAATGCCAGCGTCTCCCACGATATATTATTCTCCACTATAGGCGGTTCACCAAGAATGCCTTCGTAGAAGAGAAAAACCCTACCATCGTTACCTTTCCGCTCAGGGGCGTGGATTTCCGCGAATGTACGCTTCGTCGATCTTTCATGTAATAACGTTGCTGATCATCCCCATCTCCGTTTGGATCTTGGTTGACACGGTTTGTTTGTAGACCTCGATGCGCCACCTTCGCATCCGCCCACAGTCTACGATCTGATCGCCAACGTTGTTCACGAATCCGTAGCGGGAACTACGCGTGATAAGGAGAATACGGTCTGGAAGGTTCATCTCCGAGTCGGAGGCGGAGGCGGTGAGGGCGAAAAGTGGCTGCAAATTCAGGACCTCATTGTCGAAGAGACTCGCAAAGAGATGATCTTCCTAGGCGAAACTGTTTTGCAGGTGAGGATCTCATCCTTGTCAGTGGTATTCCTGTTGAAAAACATGTGACAGATATGGGAACGCCGTGACGCCATAGCTAGTGGCACTAACGGAGTGATGAGAATGGATGTCGATGGGCGGTAAGCAGGTGTATGGTGTATGTGTGCGAGTGCGCCGACAGTCATGGAGATTGCGGGAATTTGCCGCGTTTATTATGATCGAATGTGAATCCGTAACTAAAACATTCCATGTGTATGGAGTTATGATGTAGCGATCTGCTCGGATAGTGCACCCTTACACCCTCCTTGAAGGCCACATGACGAACACAACGCTCGATATGGAATAGCTGAGAACAACTGCAGGATGGCAACGGCTTGGGAGTTGAATATAGGCACTGCGCATAAGCGATCGTTCCACCTAGTATAGACAGAGGCTATATGCAAATTTTGAAGGCAAATTCTATTTGCCTTCCTGAGGAGTGGCGTCGGATTGTGGTCGGTCTGTGGGTTTGACTGTCCCTGTTGCATCTCGGGTTTCTCTGGCAACTAAAATTAATACAGTTCTTCCGCTAGGTCTCAAATGAAGTAGGCACCGTGTAGCAGCGGTTTCTTCAAACAATGGCTTGAAAATGTAGACGCCTGAGACAACACCTGAGATAGCGACGGGCGGGGAGTAAGCTTGCAGAATGGTTGAGTTATATGAAGACCGCACCCAACGCGCCAGCGAAAAGATATGGTATCAGACGTCGAGACATCGGGTCAGATAACCTAGTACGAGGCCTTTCTTCCGTCACTCAGGACTCAAATACTCAAGCTTCGAGGACCAGAGCAAACTCTATGGCGCGATTTGCGAGTCCTTCCCCATTTGGAAACTCCGCGATGCTGACCGATGACCCTCAGTTTATAGATTGAAGCTAGAAGTTTATTGGTTGCACTATGTATTATCTCGTAGAGGACAAGTTACACCGAAATCCCTAACTCCTGGCAGGCGGATTGCGCCGCTTGCTCCCTAGCAGTGCGAATCTGACTAGCGGTGCCACTTCCGAGCACCTGACCCTTAACTAAAACAAATATCTTGTAAGTAAAATCATTTCACCGTTTTAATCTCCACCCAATTGCATACCTTTACACACTGCAGTCCACACCAAGGCATTTGCAGGGCCTTCAGAGGATTCTTTCCAACTCAGCAAGTGTTCCTCATTATGCGCCTGGAGGACTACATCACAATGAGGTTGAATACCTACACGCACAACGATCAAGCAGCTCACAATTATGGAGAGCCGTGACATATTCTATGATTCTGTGAGTCTTTGTGCCAGTAATCAAAGATAATATTTGACTCACTTCCATTAGCCATGTTGTGAAGGGGAAATACTAAGATCGAGAATAAAGTTGTGATAATGATGATGAATGGGCTTGGGTGTTCCTCGAAAACCGTCCCCGCTATCGTATTTAAGTCGCATTCTTTTTATCGGCGAATGTAGACATGGTTGCTCCGTTCGGTGATGCAACACAGATTGATGAGATATCGTCACACGACCGCTCTCTGAATCAGAAACTGTTGGAGAGGGTGCGTAGCAGCACAACGCCGTCAGTCCCCGTTGATCGATAACTTACTTGAACGCCTCGTTTGAAAACCGGAGCTTGCCAACCAGGACTTACTAATGAGTTGTTCGGCGGAGGCACATTCATATAGGCTGATAAGTCATCAGGCAACATCGGAACCATGCCATCTATTGACGGAGTCATCGCCACGGAGAATCGTGACCGATTCGACATAGGTATCGTCAATACAAACCTCCAGGAGAGTCAATGGAACGTGTTAGGTGCTCCGTCGACCACGGACGACATGTACAGAGATAAGATCTTACCGCGCGTTTGTGCTATGTAGGCACATCAGGATACCTGAAAGAGGTGGAGTTGAGTGGACAAACAGAGATCAGAACGATACTTCATTGTATCCTTTCGTGGGAATGTTGCTCTGGGACTATGTCTGATCTTGGGACTGATCTTGATACGTCGACTATGGTAGGGGTGTCCCATCACTGCGGCCATGATAATCACGTTACACGAGGTAAACGCGCGCAGTAACCTGAAACGAGACCTCGGCAGCTGTGTTGGTCGAGTCGCGGTTGCCGTCAATCTGTAGATACGCAAGCCGAAATGTGGAGGGATGAAGCGGAGATTTCGTTCCGGTGATCATGATGGTGACAGCTTGGATTCGTCCGGTTATCTATCAGCTAGTCGTATGTAGCGCCAGAGAATAACTCTGCCACAGTGATCGAGGGGGATCAAGGAGGACTATGGTGCCGGTGACTCGAGAAGTCACCATAACAATATCGATAATCATGGTTAGTAAAACTACGCTCAACAAGCCGCAACTAATTTAGCAACGTGCTTCGCCAGTCACTCTTGTCACACATACGTGGGTTGAGGCTGGCAGCCGCCATTCGGCCTATGTTGATTCACAGGCTAATGTCAGTCCTTCATGGCCACGTCTGAACAATGCAATGACGCGTGAATAAATCACAGGTGTCCAGGACGTGAGCTAGGTGTGAAGCTACAAAGTGAGATGCAGGGTAACAGAGAGTTGTGGGGACTAGATGTTGGGGGAAAGAACGAGAGAAAAATAAATAAACAGAGAACGCGGAAATTTGGGGTCAGTTAAGTCACTGTCCGATGGCGATACCGAGAATCAGTCTAATTCGTCACCCGCGCTCGCTCTCAGCCTCGACTTTGAGTGCCTCTAGAGCGAGTGCCGCCGCTGCACCACGCGCAAGGTGCTTGTGGGTTCCAATACCTACACCGTATTCCCTCCCAGAAACTGCATGAATCTATTAGACAATGCGCATGACACCGAAAAGGAATGTTCACTTTTGCATACAGACTTCCATTCCGGACTGTGTGTGGGCCCGCTCGTCGAGTCTTTCCAACTGAGAGCAGCAGCCCGTCCTACGGACTGTAGGTCTGGATAGCAAAACTTTTTTTAGGATGCATCACTTGGCGGGAGCCTACTTGACCTACAATTATTCAGCGCAACGATGGGGTCTTGGGCTAAGACGATGAGCACGAATGAACCCATCCAGAAGTTGAGGAAAATGCGTACCACGGGCCATTCTATGTTAACCTGGCAGGCTCCCATAGTCGAACAGTGATTTTTATACTGTCTAGCAGCGGAGACATCGAGAAAGTATTAACGATGGCGGTATTGTTCAAAGGCAATGCTAGGCGGAGCTGAATGCTTCTGCAGGTGTGCGCCCTCCATGATCGCGGCGTTGCCATTATGCTTGGGGAATAATACACCAAATAGCCAAGCTGCATGAAATAAGGCGCGCTCTCTACACGCAATATCGATCGAACTGCTTGGTGCGAAGAAGCGAGAGAAAGAAAGTGACCACGAGGACTTCATGTCGGGTATCTGCATAAGATCGCTCCAATCACTGTCGAAGGTAGGGTCCAAGAGAAGAACCTGGAAACGCCGGGCGGCGCTCCAGCAATTGCCCGCCACTTGAAAAGTACCATCTGTTGTGTAGGAATTCTCTTCCAGGTACGCATTCATCTAGATCGGCTGAGACGGAAGGGAGTAGACGGAGAAGCTACATGCTTGCGGAAACGTTCCTAGGCATTTATTTGCTCTTCCAAGGCGTAGGCCACTGGGAGTATAAATAACTGACCCGGGATCTGTGCAGCTGCAGACGAGGCGGTGTCGTTTGAAAGTCATGCAGTTTGTAATCTAGGTGGGCATGAACTGCCCTTGCTGCGTAGTCTGCCAGTGGACGAGTTGTCAATGATTGCACGAACATGTGGAATGCGCGTTGAACATCCGGAACGGGGTCTGAAGAGCGTAGCGGCATGAAAGGGCAGTATATCGGAGAACCTGAATGAGTGACCAGCGGCGCAGCTATTCCGAATTCTGTCCAAACCTGAGGCCTGAGTACCGAGGCGATTTGCAAGTGCTGCTGGGAGCCCGAGACTGAAGGTAATACATATAATATGATTACGTAACAAATATATCCAAGCATAGCGTACAACCACCTATCTCAATCACGGTCGTACGAATCAATGGATTGAGAAGGGAGGCGCGAACTTAGCACCCCATTTCTAGTGATTGTTTGTGTACCTTGATTCTGATTATAGTTCTAGTGTTTTTATTTGCCCACCCGCACAGCATGCATGCGGAGGACATGGATGCCTTTCGCGCTTCGCCATGGCTATCAATGCGGGCAAAAATTGTTTCGTCCCTCAGAATCAGCCAACGATACAAATTGACTAAGCGGGTAAACGTCTACATCGCTCGCAACCATCCTCCTTCTGGTACGTTAATATCTCCCTACAGCTTGGTGGGTTCCAGTACCGGCGCTTGGAGATAAAATGTAGGGTAAGCGTTAATCTGTCTTCTTCGGACTGCTTTTCAGCATCGTTACAGTGACGCAAGAATTCGGGTTCTGGAAACAAATGGTCGCGTCGTCCGCCCAGAAACCCGTTACCCAAGGGTCCACCCATTCCGACCTGCCAACCTGTGGATTTTCCATCCTGATCATGCAAAAAATGCTTGCACAGCCGGGCCTGCAGAATATAAGGAGCATGGTAGCCTGTGAGACTGATCATCCTCAATTGCTTATAAAACGAATAGTATCACTCTCGACATCGCCATGGAACAAATTGCCCGTAAGTAGGAGCGTCACTTGCTATCCAATCGTTTCCTCACCAAGATATGTTGGCAGATCACCGTCAGGCCCTGAACAACTATTTACAGGAGGTCTACAGAGACGACCCACGTCGCCGGTTGACTTGGGAAACGTCGCATGAGGGCCCTGATAACCTGCCTACCTGGCAGGCGATCGCGTACCGTGCGTGCAGTTATTTTAATTGCTCCTCTCTGCAACCAAAGCTTCATATACAGTGAATGATGTAGAATGGGGTCGTGGAAACGGACCTTCTCGTGGTGCTGCGAAGGAGGCTGCCGCTGAAAGGGTTTTGATCGCTTTGGGGGTACAGTCGCAAGACACTTGAGGTTTAAACGTTTAACCTATGCGACTACCTGATCATTTCCTATTTTTGAAACCCCCTGTCTTACCGAATATCCTACCTCTTTCCTACCCTAGCCCATCTATACGGCTTTTGATTAAAGGTTCTTGCAACGATACTGCGCGCCACGAAAATATATAGGGGTGATGCCATGTATGGGAACGGAACCCAAAACAGTCAACGAGATCACCCAGCGCAGCGCGTCAACTAACATTTCCCTACCGGTCCTTTGAAAACTTTCCGGGATCAGAATACAGCGCTCTGGACTCCAGCGCGTTTCTATTTCCTTTTTCCTCGTGGAATGCGGATATCTTCAGCAAAGGTACCGCAGTAGCGGCTCACTGTGCTGAAAACTGCGACTTGGATCTGCCGGGAAGAGCACTGCCACGGCCACAAAACAGGAACATCGTTTGGGTCGACGATGGGTGGACTCCTTCAAGAAACCGGTCAGATTGTACTTAGCTTCTCTTACCTCAGGTCTTAGGCTGAAGATAGACTGCACCGCCACCACCAACCTAGGCGCACAGTGATATCTTGCAGAGCCGTCAGCATGCTGTGGAATCATCGACTCAAATGACTGTGCAGATCGCTACCTCCTGGCTCTGCGCAACTGTTGTAACTAGGAAACCGAGGCCGTATATTTCGATAACGAACGTCACGGTGGTCACGTATCCTCCGGAGGTTGCTAACACTCCGCGATGTAATTCTCACACACAGCTTGTGGCTAGGTGAGTCAGATCGGCGGGTAAAGTATGGCGATTCCTCCACTTGTTTGAAGTTACGGTCGATGTTAACACCGATGGCAATTTCAAAACATCCCGCTACAGCTACAATTCATCGCAACACAGGGACCTCCACTCTCCAAACATGGGTACCGCTGGCGTTTGTGTTTTGTACACAGCTGCGGTACTCGAGCCCAGCTCTTACCTGACCAGCCCCTCGGATTTCTCGTCACTTCTTGACTCGATATGACCGTGTCTGACTTCCTGTGGATCCTCTGTTTAAAAGCCCATGAGCGGTGCCGTGCTCTTCAACAAGTCCTGGATATATATTGTATTGCATTTCTTCCGATCTATCACAACGACTGTCGTCTTTGCTCAGAATTATGGAGGGTAAGTACTCGCTAGCTCCGCTTCTGGCGTCAAGATTACTGACGGTGTTCTAGGCCGAAAAAGTGACTGGCGGATGTACCTCAACAACTATCTCCAAGGCCGTTATGGTCATACTCGACATCTTTCCTGGTCATACACACAGACTGGCCCATCACATGATACACGATGGTTAGCGGTTGCGTATTGTAAGTCATGCACATCGATACTCTCTTATCTAGACACTGAAGAATGGTTGTTTATAGTTAATGGGGTTGAATATGGGAGGGGCGTAGCCCGCGACAGGGGAACCGCTATGGAAATGGCTGCTGAAACGACCTATCGCGCTCTGACAGCATATTACAATTGACTTATCATACGTGAAGGTACGATCTCATGCACTGCTTTATATGATTTGATTCTTGGGCCCCTAACGTACGCCTGTAGGTGCTTGTCGCCCGTCAGCATTGAACGAGGCACTTTGGCTAATGTGGCCATGTGTAATTTAGTATACTGTGTGTTGTTATTTTGATCCTGGCAATATGTAGGCTGTAGCTTGGAATGTACCCACTCTCTTGGATTTAATCAATGAAAGATTGGCAGAGGCTAGTCGGATATAATCGCCACTTCGGAGCCATCCAGAGATTCAACGAAACTATTGGGATCAGTGTTGGCTGAATGAGTCAGGATACTGCCGGGTCCCGTTATGAGAGGTATAGAGAAAATGTATCAGTAACACTGCCAGGAATACTCGGCGGCGGGTGCTGTGGCTAGTGAAATGGCTGAAGACCAGTGACTTAACACCGGATTTTCATAAGAGAATGCACAATATTCAGTGTACCAGCATTGCTTTCCAGTAATTGTAACATTCACTGAAACGCGCAAAAATGCTGTATACTGTTCATTGATCAACATTCTGATTTCAAGCCCCTTGCTATATTGAATCCTCGTGCAATACTCGCTGGGAAAGCTGCGAGATTTTCCAGTAAAATACACTGAACATCAAACTTAAGTGCTCGCAATCCAGTTGTGTATTGCTTCGATTTGGCATAGGGTGATGCAGCAACAATGTATGCTACATGGAGGGTCAGACGAACTTTGTGGCAGGGCTCATGAGAATTCACTTAGGGTCACACACTGGTACGAGTGACACTGCGCTGTTGTGCCGACGGGTAGCATGGTGTAAGCCTGTGGACCCGTGGTGTTACCCGTGAGTAACACCAACTGTTACCCACTGCAACTTCTCCGCGTCGTACCGACTCGGAGCACAGGGCATGAGCTTTTCAGTGATACGGATGCATGAATGACAACGTGTCATCTCGTCGAAATACCTGGTCCAATGGATTGTTTCATAAATGTTTAATTTAGTCGGATGGACTCAAGACTTTACCCCATGCGCTGTATCGGATCGACTCGGAACCCTACAGCATATGTGAGGCCGGTTTTTGGTCACTCTTAAGGAACAAATGTCGACAATCGTACCTTCTTTTCCCCTGGCCACAAGGTCCGAAGGTGGGTTTGGAGCTGTGAGCCACGAAACCAATAGGTTTGCGCTAGTCATGATAGCATTTCCGCAAGCCCTGCTAACGCATGAAGGTCAACGAACCTGGAGCCCGGAAGTGTAGTTCAAAAAGCACCCACACACACTATAAGGCGAATACTTTAAGAACCATTACATGAGTACCTGGACCTCGAGCTGGACGCCGGGACTGAAGGAAAAACTTACTTTCCTCTGGCTGATTCCAGAGCTGCTCAATTCTTGTTGAACCGAATCGGATCCGATCAATTCATCCTGCCGAAGTCGGTGTGTAGTTAGCCCGTGTCAACTTGACTTTCCAGTGTTGAAAGTGTCCCAGCGTTGTGTGAGCGCTCCCGTGTTCGTCGACAGGGTCGGCGTCATCGGCATCCCGCGCGATAGCTCCCGGCATTTGGTCATATTGGGCGGATTTCGACTTGACAAGTCGGCGTTCCTGATCACTAAAGTAGGAGGTGATTAATGCAGTTACTCCGAAAACCTCGCACAATACCCGGACATTCTCCGTGGCTTTGACGACCAGCACACAATGAACATTTCGCAGGCCAAGTAAGAAATATCCATTGTCTTAGGGACTGGGGTTAGCAAGTGGGACAAATACATGCGACAGGTGTTGCACATCGTGCCGCGTGGGTTAATGCTGCTGCAGCTCGATGGCCGGGCATCTGCGCACGCTGAAACCGCATTTGAAAAGTGTTGTTGTTTACTTTTATAGTAAGATATCAGGTAATTCCCTTATTTGTGAAGCAATGCGGTCAGGGCTCAAGCGCTCACTTATCGTGCACCCAGGTACCTGACCGCTCGACAGATCGGCGCCGGCCCAGGCGCCCTGGTCTTGGCGGTGATCACGTAGCACTCTCGAAAGTGACAGCGGCGGACAACGTCGGGCGACGCTCACTCGAGTCACTGACCCGACACTTCATCTCGAGTACACTCGGAGCTTTGAATTTCTGACATCGGCTCACTTACATCGACTCTGACAGAACAAAACCACGCAGCAGCCCGCCTAGCTCTGTGTGATCTGTGCCAAGCCATGGTCTCTGTGAGCGTACGTGTGGCTGTTGAATAGGCAAAATTTCCGTCCTGTCAATGTCCCTGAATGTGTCCCTTGTGAGGGCATTTCCTCAAGGATCTGATTGGGCTGTCTCCATCTGGAACGCAGGCCTAGGCCCTGTGAGCCATGTTTCCATAACTTGAAAGTTGCTGCATTCACACATGGCGTTCCGATGGGGTTCAAGTTGAAGCCCTCCTACATCACCGGTACTCTTATTTCGCCATTCTGAGTGTTGGGTACGTACATTTTTCAGGCGGTGCAGACCTCGTGAAAACGCAGCGGATCGGATACCACCAGCCTTCTGTACTCTGGCTCCAAATGAATCGTGTAAAGGGTAATTATTTACCAATGGCGTTTTTCGTGCCTTTCAATCTAGTCAGCGCCGAAAGCGTCCCTTTTTTGTCTCCATGGATAAATGCTGTGTAAGGTCAAGTCGCACATTGGCAAACCGGATCAAGTGGATAAATGTTATGTTCGTTCCTGTTCTGGGAAGGTATGAAAGGTCAAGCCTGAGCCCTGAGGAACCAAAGGGAACCTTCTTCTTCTCCCCGACTTTGTACCTCCTCCTCTATCTAAGAGATGTCTTCAAGTGTGATCCCGCTCATCCGCCAAAGTGTTCTAGGTGAGCAATCTTAACCTGAAAGCGGTATTTTATCGACGCACGTTCCAGGAGTGACGACGGTTTTCTCTATTATTGTGCTGGCTGTTTCCGCCCATTTGATATCACAAACAGAGCAATATGACCTCGGTACAGCTATTTTCTGTGCTCTTGGTGTTGCTGTTGCGGTGATATCTCTGGTGACTTTGCCCGTCATGTTAGTAACTATTGCTAGTTGCTCTTCCTGAAGACTAATCCTATCGGTGCAGGCTTGTTGTCGACATCCTTCGCCGCGGTGCCTTTACGTCCATGATCGTTGTCGAATTGATCTGGTTGTGTAAGACGACGTATTGGTTTGTGTGAAATTGTTGCCCATGACGTTGCAGCTGTTGTTTGGATCCTCTGGGTGGCCACTGCGGGTGAAGCGGTTTATCAGACCCAGTTCGCCCTCTCGGCGGGGTGCATCTACGCGAACGGTACGAATTTCGTGCACTTATGGTGCACTGTTTTTGATTGCCACCGTTCTAGCCATTGTCAATGGAATGTGCCAAGAAGTCCAAGTAATCGAGGCCTTTTCATTCCTGAACTTCATTATCAGTAAGTCATTTGTTTTTTCTCCTACTTATTCTGAAGTGTTTCAAGTTCTGCTCTACACCGGCTTCCTATCCATCATGGTCGCGATTGCTGCAAACCGTGGTCAGAGCGTCTGGCTGTTGTCCGTCAAGGAATCCTTTGGTTCTGCGATTGACCCAGTGGAGCACCCCATGGCTCAGTACAATACCTCGGTGCCGCCGCGACCACAGGTACATCCCACTGGGACCCCCTAGTACGCTGCTGGCCCACACAGCCCGGCGCTACCCTTGGGGGGACTGGGTATCCGGGTGTAATGTCACATGCTGTACTGGAAGCGACTGTGATTTGTGTATAGGATAGAAAATGTACTTATTCGTTGTAAATATCATTGTTGCAAGGCATGTGCCACCGTCGGAGTTCCGGGAATGTCCGGCGTTGTGAACACGGACCACTGTCGGTGTGCAGGGCCAACGTTTCCCAGTTCCAGTGGAATTCGTTGTTCAGCTCGTCGTCATCGTCGCTCTCGTTGTCGTCGTCGTTGCCGGTGGTATTTCCACGATTCCATTGCCACCTTCACTGCACTCCTTTGCGCACTATTTGAGGGCTTCTTCACACGCTTTTCCACTAGTTCATCCTTGTTTCGCAAGCATCGCAGGTAGGCAAATTTTCTCTTCACGTCAACAACATATCTCATCCAACCCAAAGGGCTTGCATTTTTTTTTCCTTACTCACCCGACGTCTTGCTCTACACCAGCTGAAATCGCAACAATGGCCCAACCCCAGGGTGATATACAGGAGCGGATCGCCGCGGCACGTCGTGAAGCAGAGGTCCTGAAGGAGAAAATCCGTGCGAGCAGAGAGGCTTCCGCTGATACTAGCCGTACGTGTTTCCCCACCACGCGACACCATTCTCTTCCGGGATCCACGCAATGACCCTGTTTTCTTTAGTGCGTGCGATGGCTGCAGAGGTTGACACACTCCCCCGGATCGTGATGCGACCTCGACGTGCACTCAAGGGACACCTTGCAAAGATTTATGCCATGCACTGGGCTGCAGATCGACGTCATCTCGTCTCGGCCTCACAGGACGGCAAGCTAATCGTTTGGGACGCTTATACCACAAACAAGGTCCACGCAATCCCCCTCCGGTCGAGTTGGGTCATGACCTGTGCATACTCGCCATCTGGAAATTTTGTTGCTTGTGGTGGTTTGGACAACATTTGTTCCATTTACAATCTCAACAGTCGGGAACCGAGTGGGGTCAGAGGCGCTCGCGAATTAAGTGCCCACTCCGGTTACCTCAGTTGCTGCAGATTTATCAATGACCGGCAAATAGTCACCAGTTCTGGTGACATGACATGCATGCTTTGGGACATTGAAGCGGGTGTGCGAGTTGTCGAGTTTAGCGACCATACCGGTGATGTCATGAGGTATTTGACCTTCCCTTTGTTTTCCCAACCGCCTCACTCCAACATACTTTCAGTCTATCGCTTGGCCCCAACCAAAATGTCTTTGTCTCTGGTGCTTGTGATGCCACCGCAAAGCTTTGGGATATTCGTAGTGGTCGTGCTACACAAACCTTCACTGGTCACGAGTCCGATATTAATGCTGTTCAGTGCGTCTAGACGTAGTCGAGGTCGTCTTCGTTTCTGAATCCCGCTCACTAGGTTTTTCCCTAACGGCGATGCTTTTGCCACTGGTTCTGATGATGCCTCCTGCCGATTGTTCGATATCCGAGCAGATCGCGAATTGAACAGCTTCACCCATGACAACATCCTTTGTGGCATCACTTCAGTCGCATTTTCGATCTCTGGTCGTATACTTTTCGGAGGTTATGATGACTGGACTTGCAATGTCTGGGACACATTGAGAGGCGAGCGTGTGGGAGTTTTGACCGGGCACGAAAACCGGGTCAGTTGTTTGGGTGTGTCGGTCGATGGCATGGCCCTTTGTACAGGCAGTTGGGATAGCACGCTTCGGGTGAGTGACTGGGCAAATGCTCCCCCAGGTGATGACGACTGAGTTATCTTCTTCAGGTCTGGGCATGATGTTGAAAAATGGACTGTGACAATTCTTGTTTTTCCACGACACTCCCTCTTCGTTTCTATTTAGTCCCCGGTTCTGTCCTCGACTATCTGTCCATTGATATCGTTGCCATATTCTCACCCGCCTGCGTTACATCTAACGCTCGCCTCGAGTCAATCCTTACAGGTCATTTGCAAGTCTCCTTTGTAGGCATGCACCCTTTCGCTGCTTTGGTATACATATATTGTCTCTTTACTTGTCATCTGCTTCTGCCCAATTTCTACCTCTGATGTTTCTTCCGCTTGCTACCAACACTGTGCATATTCTGTCGAGATCCAATCCATTTTTTTCCATCTGCTTATGATGGTTGGCACTATTCTAGCACAGTCTAGGGTGTCGCAAGGTCCACTGTTAAGTAGAACTATAAAGACAAGCAGACAATGTCGATTAGCCACGTCGCGTTGTACTGCTCTGGAGTCCCGGCGGTAGGGTCCGGTTATTCACCGGCGTGCGTCCACAAACTTCAGCAGGGTCTTTCCTGACCACGAACGACTTAACACGGTGTCATATCCATGTCCCAGGCTGAGGATGACCGAGCCGCGAGGGCTGCAAGAGCAAAGGCATTAGTACGCGTCTGGCCATACTCCACACTCTGTCGAAGCTCACCCTTGCACACAGCTCAAGAAGCGACAACAACAGAAGACCACTGTCGCAGGTTCTCGTAGCACCTCATTGGCTAGCCCCCCGCCCTCTCGGTCTTATACCCCCGCTCTTGCAGAACCCACAGCACCAGGTGAAGAAGGGAGGCGCGAGCGGGACATCAATGATCTGTACGTGCTCATTATCATGACATTTCAGTGTTTCTGGACAGAGTATCGTTTGCACAGGTTCAGCCCCGATGATACCGACACGAATTGGATCGAGCCGTTGCCTAAGGCTACAGTCCCAGACGCGAATGCCACCGCCCAACCCCAGAGCCTGCGGCCTTTGCCAAAGTCCCCACCACCCCCTCAAGAGCGTGCGGGCACACCGGCTTCCGTTTCACACTCCGTGGCGACTCTAGTCAACGAGCAGGTTCTTGGTGACTTCCACGATCAATTGGCAGAGCAGCATCAGGTTATAGCTTCCCTGCGGACTGAAAACTCTACTCTTCAACTTTCTCTGACCCGCCTCGATGAAATCCAGGCCGGTGAGTGGCTGACTTGCGTCCCTGCTCGCCTTTCTCACAGAGTGTGAGAGTAGATGCTCAAGAAAAAGCCAAAGTTCTTCAGGGAGAACGTGCTCGCTGCAAAGCTCTCGAAGGCGAGCTTGCACAAGCAACGGGGTCTCATGCTGTTGCCACGCGTCATCTTGAGGAACTCTCCCAAGAAAAGTCGCGATTGGAGGATCTACACAGTGCCGCTCAAACCAAGATTGGCAAGTTAGAGACCAGTCGCTTTGAACTGGACCAAAGATTGAGTGAGGCGGGTAAAAGAGTCGATTCTTTGCAGTCTGGTATGTCCTACTTTTTGGTGAAGCCGAAACTTCATTGTGACATGATGACAGACATCCAGCGTTTGGCCTCAGAGTTAGGATCGGCACAACAAGAGATTTACGACTCTCGGACTCACTCAACAAAGGTCGAACAGGAACTCTCTGCGGCTCGCGGTCAGATAGAAGAACTACGCGCGAGTGCTGTTGTCGACTCTAAACGATGGCAAGAACAGGATCAGACTCGCCAACAGACTATTTCCCTCCTGGTCTCCGAGAAGGCCTCTTTGATAGTATCGATCCAGCGGTTGCAAGAGGTCGAGCTAGGTCTGTTATTTTTGATATAGTGTACCCGTCGCTGATGTCGTCATCCTTAGAGCTCCAGGAGAAGGAAAGCTCGTTCCTTGCTGAGCAGGCAAAGGCTGCCCATTTGACCAAGAAGGTCCAAGAACTCGAAATCACCACTGCAAAGCAAGGAAGCGAGCTCGAGGAAACCTTTTCCCGCGAGAAAGAATTGTTGGAACGTGTTAGAGACCAGGTGAGTGTGTTATGTCGCTCTTCGAGTCAGAACAGTCTTCATGTGCATATAGGAGCGCGAAATCCAACTCAGGAAAGCCGAGCTCGAGGAAGTACAAGCTGCTTCCAGTCAACATCAGCAACGGGTTCGCGAATTGGAGGAGCAGATTGAGAGTGATGATAGAGCAGATAAACTGGAGATCTCTCTAAAGAACACGCAAGATCGTGCAGACGAACTCGAATTCCAGCTCAACAAGATACAACAGGTGCGTTTTTGATACGGTTGTTCTCATACCGGGCTGATGCCGCTCCCTAGTCACATACAACCATCAAGAGCGAGAGAGAGAACTTGGAATCACAACTTCGCTTAAAAACCGAGAGCGAGGCAGATTGGAAGGCCCGGCATTCTAGCCTTGAAGTTGACCTTGCTGCACTACAAGGGCGTCTGCAGTCTGCCAACAATCGTCGCGACGCTCTACTCGAAGAGCGCGCCTCATTACAGTCGCAGGTGGAGTTCAACCAGAGTGCAGTCAAACAACTCCAGCAAAAACTTGGGGAACTCGCTTCCGAAGTGACCTTTAGTGACAGGGCACTCCAGAATGTCCAAGGAGAACTCCGTGCTACTCTTCGTCGCGCGGAAGAGTCGGAGAAGACGCAGAAGGACCTACAGGCAGAAGGGACAAGGCTCATGCAGTCTTTGGAGGAGATGAGACCCAAGATCGTTGAGTTGACTTCTGTCAAACTTGAGCTAATGGAGCAGATAGAGAGGCTGGAGCACGAAAAGAGGTCTCGTGATACGCTCATCTCCAAACTTGAGATGGCTCTCAACGAAGGGACGGAACGGGAGGCAGAGGCGGCGAAGCTACGGAGAGAATCGGATACGCTTCGGGAGAAAGACAATCGTTCACTACAGCAAGGCGTCACGGATCTACAACGGGGCTATTCCTTACTTGAAGCCGAGCTCCAGTCTGCACAGGCGACTGTGAAGACATTGGAAGCTGAGCGTACACGAGTGCGGCAGGCAGAGGTGCGACAAGCGGATCTCAGCAACCGGATGGCCGCAGAAGCACGGCGTCGGGAAGAAGAAATCTCCCAATTGGAATCCGTTCTGGCTTCGTCACGCAAGAACGAAGCAGAACAATCCCAGTTCATCAATCACTATAGGACGGAGATCGAGGCTCTACAGAGCGAACTGGTAGCCAAAGAGGAAGAACTGGAGAGCGTACAAAAAACGCCCATCACCGACGATGGTGTCCGGTCGTTGGACGACGAGATGCTGAGCGCCGTGAAGCAACAACACACCATCGAACTTTCGTCCGCTCAATCTCAGATTCGCGCGCTGGAGACGGCTGTGTTCGAGGCGCAGGACAAGGCGCATCGGTTCCAACGACAGATACATATTCTGGAGGACCAACTTGCGTCGCGTTCCGTTTCGAGGACTACGTCGAGACCCTTCTCTCCCGTCGCGCGACCTTCCAGTCGGACGAGCAGCGATTTGCGGCGCGGATCGTTCAGCTCCAAGTCGAGCGGCCTTGTCCCACCCACTCGATCCGTCTTTGACGTTGGACTTTCGCCGGAAACACGTCATAAACGTCAAGTCAGCCTGAGCATGCTGAAAGCTAGGATCGAAAGTGAGACTGCTGCACATAGACACACTCCACCGCCAAGGGGTCTGTCTCCCGTCCCAGATTCATCCTCGGACGTAGACTCCCATTCTCATCGACCCCAGTTTATGGACGAATCGCACATCTTTTGGTGTCACTCATGTCGTGGAGAGTTGGTCATTTTGTGATATCCCTTCCTACTTAGCATCCCTCAATATTGTTCTGATGATACTAACTGGTATTCATTAATGTGATCATAAGTATCCGACTTGTCAAATGCCAAAAGTGACTGATGGAATGTAACTATCCATGGTGAAAATATACATACATAACCAAGAAACAACATATCAATGAGGGAACGGATCTTGCAACGTTCGGAGGCTCCTTACTCGGTGCATTAACACCTGAACGTTCCAGATGAGCATCTCAAACAGCTAGACGAGGCAAGTATAATACTTACCTCGACCTCCTGAGGCTGTAGAGTACCGCGCTTGCGTTCCTCCTCAACGCCCTTCTCGATACTCTCCAGAATATCGTGGATCAGTTCTCGATAATCAACTCCGAAAAAGTTGGTCAACTTGGCCGCTTTTCGTCGCCGAATCTGGAACTGCAATGCCTCTGGAGAAGCATGGAATTCGGATGAGAGCGATGTCATGGACGCGTTGGACGGAAGCGAGTGTCGTCGTTCCGACTTGAAGGAAGTCGCATTCGATGCACGGCGAGGGTTCACTGGTACTTCCTCTGAGGGTGACTGGTCGACTTCCCCATGAAGGAAACGATGAAGTTCAACCAGAGACTTGCGATCGTCCTTGGGCAATCATAAGTGCATGCACACACGAGTCAAACTACAAACACGTACCCGATCAATGATGTCAACCAAGGAATTCAGAGAGTGCTGATAGTTGAGATAGACAGAGGATTGGGCCAGAACTTCTTGGAACCCTGACATCGTTTCGGGATACGAATCGGCGAAAGACTGCGCGAACGAGGAGGGGCTGGATTGGGGCGTGTCTTCTTGGTGAGGAAGTAAACACCTCGAAGACTCCGATGGACCACGGTGATTGGTTGTCTTGCCCATGTACGCAGACTGGTTCGGGTTCCGAGAGGTGGAAGAAAGATCAAGAGTCAAAACGTAGGGATTGAGACCAGTGGGGGACGTCGGTTGGGAAACTGGTACTGTCGGGCGATTCGGGCGGGCACGGAAAAGCACCTGAGGTGGCGTTGTACCGAATACCTGTGGATCGAGTCAGCAGTGTCGAACGTACAGGGCGACAGCAGTACGCACCCTTTCCATTTTCTGCGCCCGGCGGACGTGGAGGGCCTTCTCCCTTTCGTCCAGCTCCTCTATACCACGGTCAAAGTCATCCGAATGCGCATCCTTGTTCCCGCGAGGCCAGTGCTCGCGATCACATTCTTCGCGGCTCGCAAGGGGTGGTAGAGGGGGCCCAAATACACTCCCATTAACCGCCTCTGGAGGAACGCGCGAGCCAAGGAAACGATGGAGCTTTGCCAACTTTTCTCGTTTTCGTCGCCTTTCGGCTTCGGCTTGTGCCTCGGAATCAAGTGACTCGACGAGAGAAGGCGTCGAACTGCTCTGGTGCAGACATCTGGGCTTCTGATGTGGAGCGAAAGCGCTGAAGCACGACACATCATCATCACGGATAGGCTCCTCATCTGACAGATCGATAAACGATCTCGTAGATGCAGCTTCCGGCGAATCCAAGATGTTATGCGAGTCGAGAGGGCCGTTTCCCGCCATCCCGTCCTCGTCACCCACATACAACCTAAAAGAACTCGTCGCCAAAGGGGTCGAATGTCTGCGACCACCCGGAGACCAGATATTATCCGTCTGCCATGGAGTCGAGGGTTCTGTCTTCATACCAGAAGGTTTGAGAGAAAGCGAGACAGATACGGCGTGCCGGTGGCTTTTCTGTTTCGTGAGCAAGGCTGCCAACGAAGGCGAGTGCAACTTCTTTGATACGCGGGGTTCGTCCGGGTCAGCGACTGGTGTCTCCGTCCCTGGCATCCTGCCAAAGACGCGAGCGAGCTTGCGGTTTCGCCGAATACGGTCTGCTCGCTCATTTGCACGGAGCTGGTTCGTCGTAGGGGGTAGAGGCGATAGTAGATGATGAACAGGATGTGGCGACAAAGACACGGAGCGCTTGTTTGACTTGAGCTTCCTGCCACGTTCAGAAGCCAACTCTGGCACTGAGCGTTTGTCGACAATTTCTTGTGGGGGACTAGGTGGTGGTGCAAACTCGAGGGGGGAGAAGGGAGAAGGCGGTCCCGAGAGCGGTTGGAGCCGTGAGGGACACATACGTTCCGCGGAAGGACTGGGTGGCGCAAACGTTATGGAGGAGAGTGCGACAGAAGACGAGGAAGAAACTGCGGAGGGATACGATGGAGACAGTTGTTGCACAGTAACAGATGTAGGACTTGGAGGAGCAAATCTCATGCTCGCAAGAGAGGCCGATGAAAGATTATGATGCGACGTAGAGTAGAGGCTGGAAGGGGGGATACTGATCGACTGAGGTTGGCGACGAGATGAAGAGATTTCCTGAGAGCTATCTCGGATATTACAAGAATTCGATTCGTCAGACATAGATGGGGAAAAGAAATCAATGAAGGATAGATAATCGCGGCCGGTGAGACTGTCAACGGACGGAAATCGTGAGGAACTATGAGACATAGAAGTGGAAGATGAAGATAGGCGAGGATGTGCTGTGGGAAGCGGGGGGATGGGAACTGTTGGGCTGTTCGCTGAGCCCGAGTCAGAGTGGATCGAATACGAGTGTGTCGAAGCGGTTTCAGATAGTTCAGTGTGTGGTCCCTGCTGTGGATGGGATGTACTAGGCCTGGATGGCAACTGTTGCGATGGGATGTGATTGACCCGCTATGGCAAGAATAGAAGGACGTACGACAGTGGCTGTATCGGTGTCGCCAAACCTGGACCCTGGTCTAGAGACAGTTTGAGTGGGTGCGGCAGGCACCTGCCTCTTTTGTCTATCTACAGCTGCGGGATTCAGCTAACGCAACGCCCAGTTAGCCGAGAGAGATCGGGTTACCTTGCACCGCATCAACGTCGCCACATTCGGCACGGTCGTTGCGACGTAACCCAGTCGCGGAGCCGGAGAATAGATTGAGAGAATCACGACCCATCCATAGTATTTTTTCGACCTTTGACGGACGGTGAGACGGATCTGATGCAGTTGTGCGGCCAGCCGCAGATCGCGACAGCTCAGATGTCGGCACAGCCGGACAAGTCTTCTCGGATGGTTTCGGTGTCGGATGTTCGTCTGCAAACGGGATGTGAGGTCAACCAGGAGGTTCATCACGGGCTGTGAAACAAACGATACCAGTGTCAGAGTGGGGTGGCGTATTGATAGGTCCCAATGTTGGGGTAGGATTGAGGTATGGATTTGGGGTTACCGGTCGAGATGAAGAGCCCGACGGTTGACACGCGGCGTTGCCATCTGGCGGAAACGTCGTAGGAAGCGCGTCAGGCCAGAAATCAGAACCGAACTTCCGCCGTTGGCCATCCCTGCTACGCGCCGTGGGAAATGGCTCCTGTTCACGCTGACCTGTCTTCAGACTACTCTTGGCTTTCCACGGCGGGGGCGGCGGTAGGCTGATAGGAAATTCTGGCGAGGTCATGGTGTGGTACGCGCTCGTGGGGGAGTTGCTGTTGCGGCGGGTGAGCTCATCGTGCTGGAGCAAGGCCTCGAGATTTGGCGAGATTTGAAGAGCATGCCCCGGCTTGGGGACTGTGACGACGAGCGGACGGGAAGCAGGCGAGGCGGGTCGTGGAGGAGTAGCAGCCATGCGAGGGAAAATGTCTCAGATCCTGACAAGTCGTCGGACAATGTCGAGGAAGAAGACGGAAAAGGTTCCGGACAGGAGAAACAAAATGAAACAAAAAAAAATATAGCGAGCACTCGAGTCCAGGAGGCCGCTTAATTTTGAACACCGTCCCGTAAAATCGTCCATGTCTCCTGTCAGCTTCGCCGTAAATTCCCTACACTCAATCCGAGTTCGGGTCCATGGGTTCTCACTAGTACGTCTATTATCCACCCGATTTGAGGGATGAGAATTCAATCAACCGTGTCAGTCGAATCATGGTCTCCGATGGCCTTGGCAACCACTGACCCTTTGCACAGCCTCGGGTTGACAACCACACCCGAGATTGCCGAAACTCTTATCAGACTGACTCAAGACATACTGCAAGACGAGCAATAAAGTAATACTACATCCAGGGGGAAAAAGAAATAAACATGGCAAGAAACATTCGAGTGGATAGTGTCACACTGGGATTCTCCGAGGCGGTAAAGGAGGCTTGTTATCCCGGTTGGTAGTCGTTGGTACCGCAGTCGAGGTCACCTCCAATGCCCCCAAAGGCGCGGTCAACTCTCCGTCGATCGGAACATTAATTTCACTCGACAGCCTTCGTGTTTCATCCCTGGATGCAATTGACTTGAGCGCCCGCGAGGCCGCCGAGGTGGACGCGACCATGGGGATACGATCATCCGCCGTTTCGACTGCATGCCTCACCGCGACAGAAGAAATGGTCCGGGGAGGCAAAGGGGGCGGAACAGGACGCGAAGGGGGAGAAGTCACTTCGGGCGTGAGAGACAACGGAACTACATCATGATTCCGATCGTTCGTTTCGCCACGCCCAGGTGAGGTAGAAGGCGACGATGCCTGTGTTTCTTGACTCGGCTGTCCTGTCAGAATGGGGCTCTTCCACAGACGATACATGCTTTGGATCGTTGGACCCTTCGGCTTGCTTTCGACGGCAGGCGAAACAGGTGCTACATTCCCTAGGGACATCACCTCACCCCTGTGGCTTGCATGGATTCCCGGGATCGTCATCGTGCGTGCTTGGGAGGGCTGAGTGTGAATTAACGACGGCGCAAGGTTTTCTTCCGCGGCTTCTGTGAAATCGCGGTCTTTGAAAGGATCATTGGACACGTTGTCACCCAACGAGCGTGACAAGCCTGGAGAAGTTGATCCGCTGGAATGCGAAGCTATGCGACCACCTGACAGGCTCGGCGATCTCCTCTTCTCCCTGCCGCTTCCTTGAGGGATGGGAATGGGTGATGCACTTCCGTTCGTCCCTTCCGATTGTTCACGTTCTCTTCGCTCTATAACCGCTGCACGCATGTCCGCATAACTTTGGCGACCACGTGTATTCTCGGTCCGCAGCCGATGATCAGATGGGCCCACGTCAGGAAGGTCATCTGGAGATGGATTCCCACCATTATCTTTCTTCAAGCCCCAAACGCCCCATTTCCGCATGGCCTCTTTAGCTGTATTACTAAGTGCTTGCTTGTCCCCAGCCCTTGACTTGAGCGTAGACAAGAACGAGCTCGTTGTGGACGTCCCCAGGGAATGACGCGGACTCTTGGAGGTCGTGCTGGTGTCGGAGAGGTAGTTAGAAGGCTCGTCACCGCCTGCTGAAGATGAAATAGAGTGGGCACGTGACGACCTTGAGCCTGTATGTGAGTGGGCGGATGAGGAACGTGGGGAGAGATATTCATGGGCATCCTGGTCATTGTCCGACACGTCCGAAGGTTGTATAGTGGGGGCATCAGCTAGAGGAGTAAGATTGCTATCTTGTTCTGCACTTTGTTCTCCCCTGCCACGTACAATTTCTTCCTCCACTTCCATTGTGTGTTCGCAATGAAGTTCGGTGTCTGTGCCGGAAGAGAACCAAGAGCGTCGCCTGGCTGCTGTGGACGTTTTCTCTGAGGATATGGTTACAGAGCGAGTAATGGGTATGCTGTCCAGTGATGGTGTCTCTGTCGCTGGCTCCTCTTCGGAGTGAGTATGCACGAGAGTGGATGGTACTGTCTCTTCCGATGGATGGGAGTCTACAACGTGTATGGAGGGTTTGGTGACCACCTCCGGAGCTGGCGCTGCCATCGGTCTGTCCAAGCGTACGGCATCGGCCCATAGTCCACCACGGTGTTCGTACTCCACGCTTTCAAAGAAACTGATATCGTCCATGTTGGGGAGCACAACAGAGTCGATGATCTGTTCAACGTTCAGAGTCCACGCCAGCACATCTGGTCAAGCGTTCACTCACGATCTCCTCGATTTTTGCTTCGATGGTGTTCAGAATCATGCTCCAAGTGATCTGCCGGTCGCTCACGATAGGCTCGACGTTCACGACCATGCGCGGCGGTTTCGTGAAGGCATACCATATGCGGCTACTGGGAGGGCGTTTCACCTTGACGAGCAGATTGCCTTCGATCTCGCGAAGCACTACAGCCAAAACGAGCTTGACGGTATACGATTTGAAGCGCGCCCCAAGGTTGATCACCGCAGTCGCCTCAACGGTGGCACGAATCTCGCCTTTATACGAGAGGCCCACTTCCAACGACGCGTCGCCCTCTTTGGTGAGCTCCTTGAGCATAGGCTTGCTAAACGTCGGCGCCTTGTTACCGACTGAGAACTGGGTCACAGCGATGTCCGCAAGAAAAGCGGGACGCTTGACTTTGGATAACTTCTTCATGAGACGACCGATGATATACGACTCGAGCATCTGTGTCCTGTAAAAGCTATAAAAGACGCGTCCCAACAACGCATTGAACCATCGCATCGGGATGACGTCCGGCTGTTCGTCCAGCGTAGTGACCAAGTAGTTCATTTCGGACGGCAAGAACACAGGCTTGAGCGGACTCAGCGTCGGCGTCCCTGGCGAATGGTCAGATGCATGCACGAGAGCCATATACCAGTCCTCCATGTCGACGCAGGACCGGACAAAGATGAACCAAGGCGCCACGGAAGCCTCCTCGGGCGCGACCTCTCTATTCTTCTCGTCTTGTTCCCGCTTCTTCGCGTGTTCCTCATCCGGCTTCTCATTCTGTTCCCCGTCCCCAAACGACATTTCCTTTGACACGCTTGGCGAGCTTTTCTCGGCGTCCTTGGACCGAGGCTTCAAGCAAATAGCATTCCGCCGCGTGAACAGCTCCCCATCCAACAACCCCTCGGGATAGATCGCCACGTCATGACCACCCAACTCCACCGCGGCCTCGCACTCGGTCATACTCTCATCTTCATACAAATACATCACCTTGCCCTTGAGCACGACATACCACATGTCCTTTGGACGCGACCGCTTGGGGTCTTTCGAGCGCGAATCGAGATACGATTTGACCAAGGTCACGTACGAACCGTCAGAAGCGGACTCTTCGAAGGTGCGTCGCACCGTGAGCCAGCCTTTGCGGGTCCGCGGGAGGTCGTTCACGTCGCAGGGCGACTCATTGGTGGATTCCGAGAGACCTCCTGGGCGATCGTGGT